>JAUMHL010000014.1:23122724-23165183 GCA_032362345.1 Sandelia bainsii
TGTTCTCTAGATTCGGTTCGTTCGTGAACGTCACAACTCTAGACGGCGTCTCTCTGGTAGAATAAATGGTAAAAAAATAAAACTAACGAGTCGAGTGTTGTCAAATGTAGCGGAGTAAGAGTAGCGCTTCTTCTTCACAAATTTACTCAAGTAAAAGTAAAAAGTATGGTGCAGTAAAACTACTCTTAGAAGTACATTTTTTTCAAAAACTTACTTAAGTTAATGTAACGGAGTAAATGTAACTCGTTACTACCCACTTCTGCTTGTCACACACTAATAGAAATATTTGAAAATCCATTAAAGCAAACTTTTGTATGATTGAAAGCTTATCAAACATTGTACTGATCTAGTGAAGTAAATCCATCAGTGTATTTCATAGGAACAAACAATTCCAAATAACTCTTTCATATCTTTGTTATGACTACCTGACCGTGACCTGATCTGCCCCACACTCTTCCAGGCACGCAAGCATTTTTAAACAACAGCACAGAATTAATCCAGCCTTAAAGCGGCTCACACCAAAAGCTTTAGCATCTGAGAACAATTAAAGGTCTGGTTTCCGTGAGAGGCTGATTTGCTAGTTGACAGTTGCAGTGGGGGGGGCCTTAACCGCCTGCACCAAATCATACCACTAGACAACACACATTAGCAATGAGGCGTAAGTGATTTTAAATCACAAAGGAAAAAATAGGAGCAGCAACTCTGCAAATATTCAGATCCATTTGCAGACGTGAGGGCCTCATTCCTTGCCGGCGCTCACACCCCTGTGGCTCCACCTCAGAGATCCCATGTTTGTTCTAAAATGGCACCAAACAATGAAGCTTACACTGCCTGATCTTAAAATGCAGAGTTGACTATTTATAGAAAAAGATCAAAATGTCGGCCCTGCAATGGACTGGCGACCTGTCCAGGGTGTACCCCGCCTCTCGCCCGATGACAGCTGGGATAGGCTCCAGCACCCCCCGCGACCCTTACGAGGACAAGCGGTTAGGAAAATGGATGGATGGATGGATGGATGGATCAAAATGTTCAATAGACTTTTTCTTGATGTGAAGGTGGATAATCCTCTCATGTTTTCTCAGGGAAGCTACAGACAGTACCCGGTTTTCTTAGCTTAGCACATAGACTACAAATAGCAGAAATAGCTAGATTGGCTCTGTCTAAAGACAACAACCTAATCCTACCAGCACCTCTAACACTCAATAACTAACACATTTTACTGTTTCTTTAATTTGTGCACAAAAAAACTAAAATGCAATGTAATAAATGACAAGGAGTAACAAGAAGTTAGAGATGGACTATTTCTTGACTGGGCACAGCAACGTCTTGAAGTCCCCGCTGTTTTCCCAGCAACCTTATGCTGATGACCCCCCCCCTCCTAAAAGAACGTGTCATTTTTATGCATTTTTGACTGGATATAAACAAGATATAAAATGTTAATTAGTGAGCTTTAAAGATGTTTGTTATCTTTGGACGGAGACAGGCCAGCTGCTTCACTCTGTTTCTAGTATTTTTGTGAAGCTAACCATCTGCTGACATTATTTTTACATTTACCAGACATCCGTGTGGTATTGATATGTTCACCTTATTGTCTACAGGAAGGTAAAAAAGTGAGCCCATCTATTGCTTTAAGTGCGTGTGTTATATGTAAGATGCTTGTGAAGCTGCTGATGGAACAATGCTCCTACGTATTGTCGGCCTCTTAGACATAAGTCATGTGAGATCTAACATTTCTTGTCACTACACCTTTAATGTGGCTGCCAGATATGGAATATTTCTGGTTCAAATCTCAGACCAGCTTAGTTATAATTTGCCAGTTAACTCACATCACTTTTTCTTTCTTATACATCAACTAAACATCCACTATCTGCTGAGCATGGCACGTAACCTCCTCAGTAACCTCCTCAGTAGTACAGTGTGGTTGTGATGTGCAGCTCCCAGGTGTGAACATCTGTAGTTGTGTGCTCAGCAAATCCTCCTCAGATAAATTCAGTAAAGAAAATGTTAACCTAGTTGTGGTGTAATTGGATTATGGTCAAAATGTCAACTAATTCCACAGAGGGTGACATGCAGTCTTCCTTCACAGAAAATCTCCACTCCCTGGAAAGAACAAAGGAAAGCCTCACATAGAGGCTGTACAACCATAATTGACCTCTAACCTCATCGTGCTGATTCTAATTTTACACTGTGAGAAAGAAGGCAGGAATCAGCATATCGTGAGCTGAAGACAATTTCTTAAGGATTCTTACCATGCAGATTCCCTTCTCTTCCCTCTTTCTCCACCTATTGACACACTATTAGTCACTGGCAAATAGCTGTGGGATTTTTGTGACTTCTGAACTTCACCTATAGCAAGGTACAATCTCCAACAGTAGGAGTATAAGAAGAAGTTCTCTCTCCATCTGAGAGTATTGTGCTTTATCCATTTCAAACAACAACACCTTCCCTGGTATAAAGGTCTGCATTGCATTGATTGGCTCATGCTGTAGGTGTTACCATTTTCTAACTGGTTTCTCTGCTGGCAAAGACTTTGTCCTTGAGTAGGCAAAATGTTGGAACATTTCATATAGACAATAGTAGGCAAAAAAGAAAGAAAAAAAGAAAGAATAAAGGCCGGGTAATGAAAAGGTTATAAGAAACACATTGCTAAACATAAACACCAATCAGCTGACAGGAGCAGAAACAGGAAATTAGATTCCCAGGAGCTGGAAAATACATCCCTGAGAGAAAAATTACCATCAATGATTCATTGTATTTCATCTGCTTCAGTCAAAGGGGGAAAGGGAGGGGGGGTGTTAAATAGAGAAGGAAACAAAGTGAAACACTCAACATGCTAATACTTCTTCCCTGGTCTTCCAGATGCTGCAGGAGCATCAGCCCTGGCTTTACGGAAGTCGCTCAATCACCCTCTTTCTCGTTCATGTCCTCAGCCACCACTCTGTCTTCTTCCAGTCTCTCTTCATTGTCACTATGATGAGTCTAGAGGTTAGAGTGCAGAGGCCAAACCACCCTCCTCTATTTTTCCCAAAGACGAGGACTCTTCTTAGGAGCTAGGGAAGACACATTTAAGGGCAACAGCTACAGTATGGCTTGCTTCGAGATTTATGGTTTTATTTTCCTGTTGATAAAACGCATTAGTAGTTTCAATACAATTTATCCTCTGGTTGCTTGCCAACCTCTCCGTGATGACAAGACGCTGGCCAAGAAATAGTCCAGTACACAAGTCCCTGAAGAACCGCAACTTGTTATTTTTACACTTTTTTGTGCATTCTCCCCATTTCCAGTCTCCAGGGTAAGATAAGCTCATTGGCTGCTGGATGAAACTTCATAATTATCGTAAACTTTAAAGAATCTTCTCAGAACACTTGGTAAGTGTATTTCCCAAACTATTCCTTTTATGCGCATGGCTGGGCAACTTACAACTGTTCATCATTCTGCAGTACCTGAACACTTTACAACAATGTGTTGATGCTATGATAAAAAATCATTCTCAGCCCCTTGTCTCCACCATCTCCTTCTGTCTTCTTACTGGAACAATTTAATTCTGAGTGCATGAGTGGAAATGAGCAAAACATCTTTGAAAACACACACACACACACACACAGTCACTTTGATCAATAGTGTCAGTGGATTTCCTGCTGAGTCACCTGAAGCGCTAGAGCCATCTAGCCAATTTGATGAGTCACTGCATTCTAGAGGCAAAAGTCACACAACATGTCACACATTGAATTAGAGTAGATGCCCAAACCTCCCAATTACTGGATTAACATCAAACAGAATTTAAGTCAGTTACAGCAAAAAGGGACAGAAACAAACGTTTTAAATGTTCAGTGTGGATCCTAAGGGAAGCCACAACAACAACAAAAAATTTATTTTCAGTCACTTCAGATTATTTGAAGTGAAATATTTTTGGTAACGGTTTCCCAGTCCCAGCGTCTAACCACTGAAAACCCAAAGTTTAATACTACAACATAAAAACCGTTGTTTGACAATAAAACTGCTCCGTCTCCTGTTTTAAATGAAACAAAACCAACGTGGAGCTTGACATGAGTTCCTGCAGGGAACCACTGAAAATTGATTGGATGCTCCTACTGTTTTTTAAAAGCCACACTAGTACATTTAACATAAAATATAACGTGGCATTGCTGTGTGGACGGAACAAAGGCACAGGAGCCACAGAATGGTAGAGAACCGAAGCCCAGGTTGTGACCTGCTTTTCTTGAAGGCCTGACCCCACAGCCGCCCCCTCATGAGCAGGAGGAAGCTTGGCCTTATAACCTGGAGACTAGTATGAGGGGGACTGGGCCAAACTGGCAAGAGTTGCGGTGTTTTGGGGGCAATGAAAAATAATTTCCTCCTGAAGATGGGCCCCAGGGGCTCCAGCTTTGGCCCAAAGCAATGGACTGCAAGCCATGCAGGAGGATTTCCAAGATGGTGTGACTGAGAAAGTCAGAGGAGCAATGTCAAAGACAGACAGCGGCGTCAGGCTGCTGTACCCCAGACCTGTTTACTCAATACCTGATTAAACTGCACTATGAAGAAATTCAACATCCAGAGTGGAGCATGAGTCAAACAACAGTCACTAATGTGCACTGCAGAAATGTTAAGTCGCACCATTTTATTTGAAAAAAAAAAGCCTTCTGGAACATATTATGTAAAATGACATACTTTTTACATTTCACCATATAACTGATGGAATGCAACTTTTCCTCTGTGACAAACACATTTCAATTATAGTCAGGGGTAAACTGATACTGTTTAAGATCAACAGTTATTTCAGAGATGATGTTAAAAAAATCATTACACTTGATAATAACTGCATAAATATTACTGGATGTTATTAGTCAGCTGTTAGCAATGCAGCTGACGAACTATGAATCGATTATGAATCATGAATGATGTAGATGTAAAACACAACTTGAACTACAGCAAGTCTCTGCACCATTTATCTGTTTAAGCAGAACCAGAACTAAATAAACTTAAAAGAAGAGTCATTAAAACACAGGATGTTAAGATAAAAGGCGTAAATGGTCAAAATTGTATGAGTTTTAATTGCTTAAGAGAAACTACTGCCTGTGGATGACAGTTTAATTTCTTGCATGAAATTTCTCTCTATACGTTTACCATTCTCGTTCTTTTTTTAATATGTTTCTCTTTTTCAAGGGATAGCTTTACAATTTTTCAAGTGTGCCTCAAAACAGTCGGTCACGTGTCCAACACTGAAACAGCCTTTTCTTGCTGTTGTTCACTCTGACTATTAAAAGATCCCATCAAAGTACACTTTAAATGAGCTTCAGCAGTCTCAGTTAGGCAAATTAAGCAAATATATTTTTCCCTCTATCAGTTTCATCCTTTTTAGTACCTAATTCCCTGGTTTTGTTAGAATTCTTCCATTTTAGACATTTTATACTAACTTACTATACCAACTTTGAAAACTACTTGACCTGTTTCATTCGTACTGTGGAAACCTCATCATGAGTTTAGATAAATGTTTGTGAAGGTTTTTGCACAAAACAGTCACTGTGGACTTTTTTCACTTCCAGAAAGGGCACATTAAAATCAAGACCAGTGTGAAGAAGGTGAATGGTTACAGCAAGACAAACCTGTTTCACTGTTCATATGGACACCTTTTGTTTTAAGACACACTTGAAAAATTACAAAACTATCCTTTAATCTCCCAAACCATTACCATTATACCAACTGTTTCTAAGTATAGAAAAGTACTGCTAAAAGACAGTAACAGAAGAAACAATATATCATATAACTCCTAACCCAGTGGTTTTGGGGAAGCACGATTGTGCACCACCATGGTGAAAATTAGACAACGTGACTTTGGCAGATTCCATCTTTGCTGTTCCAGTTTTCTCTTCTTGTTAAACCAGCTGGACAGTTAAAGCTTGGAAAAATGACCATAATAGCATTTAATGGTATTTGATGGTGTTCTTTACTGTCAGAGATTTCAACTGTAATCCTAAATATACTGCAGCATAAAGCAAAACTAAGGAAATATGACAAAGAAAGATTTGATCTGAAAATATATGTACAAATTGTGCTCACACTTGTTTTTACACAGGAACATATACATTACCCACACTGGTTGATCTCACACTATTCACACTACTGTTTGGGAGCAGAAGCTGAAGGAAACAGTTAAGGTTATGACCGTTACAGCTCTCCACTGTATTTTTGTATTAAGTTTTCCACTTTCCCAAGCGCTTGTTTCATGCCTGGACTTCAAAGAGGACTTGAAAAGGTGGAGATATCTTCCCCAACCCTTCATCCGCTCACCATTTACACGGGGGGAAAGTGGAGCAATGTGGTTCATATTATTTGATAAGCATCCCATATTCTCAAAGGTATTTTAATGACCTGTGGCTAGTGCTTTCATGGTCCTGGTGCTAACTTTCCAGTGACACTTAGGGAGCATGCACATGGAGGGGTCTTGACTGAGAAGGGAAAGCATGATCGTTATTACACAATGACACCCGACGTGTAGATTTCATACTGTACGATGGAGAAGATCAGTTTTTCTTTTTCGCAGGCTACTCGTTTTCATTATGAATCTTCTTTTTCCATCTGTCCGTTTATTCTTCGCTGTCTGGACATCTCAGGGTGAGCATGTGTTCTTCCCCTGCCGTGACTGTACCAGTGTGTACTGATGGCCGTCAGGAGGGACAGACTGTGTATTGTTTTAGGCTGTGCAGCATGCCAGCTGTCATGGATGGCCTTGGCTGAGTTTTTTCCTCAGACCTCTTGGTTTCACAGCTCTTCCGAGTGCAGTCTGTGAGGTCTTTGGCAGCCATGTCAAACCATACACTGATAAGTTTAGAACAAAAAAAAAAGGACACCACCATGGAGGATTTTTCACAACATCAGAATAAAGAATCATTTAAGCCCCGATGTCGACCACCCAAGCTCTGCTGTTCATGTGTGAAGAGTGAGCAGTCAGTGATACGATTAGAGGAAATAGTATTTAAAAGTCTAGATGTCCCGTAGACATGTGGATATTCATAATGAATGTCCACATGTCAAACATTGCAAACATTACATAATGATTATCTAATTTATGTCAAATTGATTTTTATGGAGATTGTACAAAAATAATTGTTAACTTCTTTTTCAACTGTTTTTGATGAAGCCAAATGATCAAAAATACCTTCTGGCAGCTTTCAATAAAAAATGTATCCCAAACTTTTGCCATCACCATGAAGTTGAACCAAAGTGATACACCAATACCCAGCAGCACAAATGGGGTATGACCATAACATTTGCCATATAATAAATTTCTCAAGACATTTACCATAGATGAGGCATTGACTGGATGGTTCGCGCCAATGTTTTGCAGTGTTGGATGAAACGTCTTGCCACTTTCCAGTCTCTTGTCCTGTCCTCTCGTCAGCATACAGCCACATTGTTTGCCTTCATTGAGCTGTGCCGCAAAAGCCAAGTCTCACCCTTCGGGGCTTGGAGTTCAGCCTCATTTACCGACATCAGAGTTTGTTTGTGTGGATGAGTTATGGACTTACTCTGCTGGTATGTTCTCTTGTGGTGATTACAAAGGCCAGTAAAGTGACTGGGAATCTTCCACAGAATTGTCACACAACAAATTCTTTGTTTCAGAAAGACTTTCAGAAGGTGGCTCTTTGCGCAGCAAACACACCGATATCACAGCATCCCCACTTACCCCCCAGCTGTAAACTTGACAATCCCTCTGGACCCCGTGGCAGCTCCGCAGAAACAAACCAAAAGCCCTGGACCCAAACACGAGGGTTTTAGGAGGATCTGGAATATGTATTTCTCACTCTTGTTCATAGTGTGTATATTTCTTTGGAATAATGCTTCTGAGAATCCACATTTTCCTTTCCTCTTGGGAACTGCAAAGCTGGGGAAGTGGGGGGAGATACTAGTCATGTCGTGGTTTTTCTTGCAAAACACTGATTTTCTTTGATGTGTTTCGAAACAAAGTGCGCAGTCCAAGCAACGGTGCCCGACATGAGCAGCTATGCTGGTTTGATTTTGCCCTGTGCCTGCCCATAATTTTCTTTCTTCTTTTATGTTGCAGAAAATGTGTTGTAGATTCTCGACCTGTAACATACTGTAAATTGAGTTTAAAATGACAGAACCATGTGAATTATGAGGATCAATGCATCATGATTGAAATATGCAGTTCGTGCAGAGTGCAGTTTGGCTTGCTGTTTTTTTTTTATGTAGAAATCTTTGTTACAGCCAGAGGGAGATGAAACAGGGAGGAGTACAAGGAAAGAACAGCAGTGCTGGACCATTTACTCCAGCATTTCAGCTTTACACCATTAGACCTCATGATCAATGTGTCCATTTCAAATTGATTTAATGCAGAAATGTTCTGTGGATGAGCAAGAAAGAAAATAAAGTGTAGCAGTAGATGGTAAACAACGACTTCCTGCTTTTGACATTCTTTTTACCACAATCGTACTTGCAAAATACTTGGTTTGGTTAATCCCACATCAGTGCCAGATGTGTGTGGTTTGATAAATAAGAACACAACAGGTGCTGCGAAAAGTTACAACAGGGAAAAAAACTTGCAAATACAAAGATTTTTATGTTTATTTGCATTGATTCTAAGGTTTCCAACAGATGTTATTTATCTTGGCATTGGGAGTCTGTCAATTGACCAGCGGATACGCGCAGCTCTATTTATTAGTGGCCTTTATTTATTTTATGTAAAATAACTTGATGTTGTAAAGATAAGCTGAAAAAAACAATTGGAAGTGCTGATGTGGAGTTTTCTCTTGCTGCCTGTTGAATGTTCAAATTTGAAACTGAAAAAAAAAACCTTTAATTTAGTTTTTTCTTCCGTATTTCTCTGTAGAAAAAGTGGAAAAAAACAAAAACATTCAAGCATTTCAAGCATTTTTCCAGCTCTGCATTTTGAGGGGATAAAGACTTGACATGTTTTATACTTGTTGGATGTATGACTAACAGCTAAGTTTGGGTTGACAAAAGATGCATCTGGGGATGGAACAGTTTAAACAAGATGAAAATGAATGCAGAAAAAAGCGGCAAAAAATAACCTAAATGACTAAAGAATGTTTTTTGTTTTGAAGTGAGATATAAACTGCATAACTTGCACATACATGCACATGCCCGTATGAAAGTGTCAGGGTACAGCCCTGAAGCCTGTTCTGAGCGGGTTTCACTTCCTGCCTGTCTCCCTGGCTGCTGGTGGTTAGGTAACTAATGTGACGTGTGAGTGAGACCTGTCTGTCTGGTCACTTTGCCAGATTGTTGCCTTCTGATGGTAGTAACTCTCCAGCCAGCCTCTGCCTGTTAATCACCTGTTTTTTGGTATATTCACTCTCATCACGGTCCGACCATGCGGTGGACGCAGACTTACTTGAGCTCCACCTTCTTGTGAAACCTGTCTTCAGCCATTTTGTGACGCCCTCTCATGTCCTGGCAATCTCCAACTATCCACCTCCTGCTGCCAATCACCATCTCACCATCTGTCTTCTACAGTCCACCATCATCACAATGCTGATCTGGCCATCCACCTATAGAGGGTGCTCTCTTCCTGACCACGCTTTCTGTTCCAGCTGCCTCATTAATTTTTCTGTTTCTACAAGACTTGTTATTCTTATTAAACCTTTGGCAGCAGCATATATGGAGGGTTTGATGCCTGTTGGTTTTCTTTGTTTTCTTTTATTTTCAGTTTTCCATCAAACAGAAAAAGTACCAAACTGCCATGTGAAGTATTAAGTTAAGCATATAAAAAGCAGTACGACTAGTCAGAATTATGGATAAGTCTTGACACAGCTGTTTAATCGTATGCATGGAAATGGCGAGGGCGTGATCAGCATTCTAAAGAGTGAGAGACACTCATAAAGAAGCTGGAATAGAAAAACAGGACATCAATCAAACAGCAGCGTGCGCTGGTGATGACCCTTTCCATGAGATACACAGTTCAGCATTCTCACTGCCTTTCTTCCTCTCCTCTCATCTCCCCTTTTCTTTTATCTCTTCCTTCCTTCCCTTCCCTTCCAATGGATAGCACTGTCTGTCTTGTCTTTGTTTCATGCAACTGCCGCCATGTCCAGAAGGAATAGATTTGCAAGACTGCTTTGATCCTGTTGTTATGATTCTTTTATTTGCCTCAGCCACATCCTTCTCTCCACTGCAGTCGCTGCACAAGATGCTTTGAATTAGGATGGAGTAAAAGAGGAGAGGAGGTAGGGAGAGGAGCAAAGGGGTGAGAGATGCTCAGGTTGAGTCCTGGAAGTCCTTTCTGCGACTTTACATGGAGAGGTGAGAAGCTGGCCTACTAGCTTGCCTTATTTTTAAGCGTTTTTTTAAACTGTAAGTATCAACTAAATTTCCTCAAAGCATATTTTGTATCCTCTCACATAATATTTTTGGTTTAAAACTGTTCATCAGTAAATCAGCAAGGAGAGATTTAGTCATTGTACTGTTCAGTGACTAATATGTCTGAACCAACAGGTTTAAGTCAGTGACGTAAACCGCTGCCTGCTGTGGTGATGATGTTGTCCTCTTTTGTTGTCACTTCCTTCAGTGGTAGTGGTGTCCTCTCCTGTCAGTCAAAGAAATATGAGGTTGTAACTTTGCATGTTTGTGTGTGTGTGTGTGTTTAGTTATTCCTGTCTTTGAGTTTCAAATCTTCAGGGACATGTATGATTGCATGCGCACAAGTATATTTATCTCCATGTGCATGCAAGTCCTCCTTAATGTGAGTCTTACACAACACTACTGTTCTCCTGACAGTTAGTTTATTATTGTGTTTCTGCAAGAGCGTCCTTGGCATTGGTTTATTTCTATATTTTTTTTACAGATATAGCTCTTACATATGTTGAATTAGAAGAGGCTGGAGAGAAGGATTTGGGATATTGAACATTTTCAGTACTGTGCCTCCCTTTTTTAAAACTCTCCTGCTGTGCACTGATGCTATGCTTTATGGCACAAGAGCACCAGTCCATTCAATGCTTTGCTTCAACAAGATTGACTTACTGGGTTAATGGATAATATGTGTCTGCCTGAGTTTAAAGATAAAAAGAAAAATATATGACTGCAAATATTATTACAGTATGCAGAAACTTATTATAGTGTCATAATTGACAAAAATGAAGAGGCCTGCAATGATATGCTGCACAGTTTAAAATATTTTGACTGAGACTTATTGAGCTCTTTTGCTCATTTCAGTGACCAGGCTCCCTAATATGACATTACAATTTATTTTCTGCATCAAAATCATAGACCTATAAGTGAGCAACTGAACTAAACTCAGTGCCTTACTTGGTTACCATGTGAGAAGAGTAGTACAAAGGAGCCCTGGGGACATTAAATTAGCTTATTGCTGACAAAGACCCCAAATATGTTTTCTGAAATTAGCTGGTTGCTTGATGCTCGTACAGACAAGGCAGTAAGTATAAAACAAGAAGCCACAGCTAGATGAGGGTTTATGGCCATGGTGAGTGATGTGAGTGTGAAGTGAGTGTTTTGCCATGCTATGTGGTGTAGGTTTTTTAAATGACTATAACTATATGCCTCTCAAACTATGAAGAATTGCACTTTATGTTGTTGTTCTATTTTTATTTGTAGAAGACGTGTTTTGTGTTTAGTCGTTTGTTTGTACCTGTGTATTTGTTTTATCCGAGCTGTAATATGAATGTTCACACAGCAACTATCATGCACGCTGAATGTATAGCAGCCAGATTTAAGAGACAAAATGTTAATTTGTTAATGTAACTTCTATCATTCTCGGAATCAAACTAAAAAACAAATGCATGTGTCATCAGCATATAAATGACAACCTGAATACTAAAGAAAGAAAGTGGATCTTTATTGTGCTATTCAAACATCACGTACAGAGGAAAGAGGGTGTTTAAAAAGCATTTTAAGAGAAGAACAGAGTTTTAAAAATAATTTGAAAAGCTAGTAGAAAATCAATCAAACCACTAATTTAGAGAAGTTTGACCGCTAGTAGTTACACTATAATAGCGTATATTAAATTCCATGTTTACTCTTATTGTCCAAATGCTTATAGTCAGAATAACAAAGACTTATAGTGATAATTTAGTGGCAAAAACAGTCTAGTATAATTAATATCACAATACTAAGTATATAATATTTATTTTTTGGACATTTTTGTGCCTTTATTTGATAGAAGCAGTGCAGAGAAGACAGGAAACTTAAGGGGAATAAGAGGGGTGTGACAGGCAGCAAAGGTCCTGAGCCAGAGTCAATCCCAGGATGTGGCATTTGCCTCAAACATTTGCCTAACAGGGCTCCCCGTGCATCTCATTCTCTCATGCAGAAAAAAAATATGCTGGCCTGTTACAGCACTTCCCGTGCTAGCACAAATGCTTTATTGTAATTGCTGGTGATATTTAATTATGTCTGTGTGAGAAATACCAATCATGTGAAACCACAGATTAGTTCAAAATGTTATACACATCAGTTGGACAATCAGTGTATGGCTCCAGTGTGGTGGTGGCAGACATTTGTGGAGAGAAGAGGAAGTGTGTATGGGCTTAGACCTTTACTCACATGTGGGACACATTTGACAGAGTAAACACACAAAGCTACACATGCATACTGTACACACATACACTAAGTCACAGGTCTAATGTCCATCAAAAACACTAGCTGAAAAAAGAGTTGGCCACATTGCATACACACCCTCACACATAAAGAACAAAAAACATTCAGTATACTCAAGCTCCTACAATCTGTAAAGACTCAATAAATAAACTATACGCACACTCCACAAGTAATGTTCTTCATATTTCTTATACTTAACATACTGTAGCTTCAGAAAGCATTCAGAGTCTATTTATTTAGATTTATATTACATTTTAAATGGATGAAACTAACATCTTGCTCATAAACCTATATTCAGTAACACATAATAGCAGCCTGAAAACATGTTGTATGGTATTAAATATAATATGAATTAATAAAACTAATTAAAAATCAAAAACTAAAACCTCTTCTTTACTAAAGTATTTACACACTTTGTTGTATCACTCCAAATTGTGGTCAGACTCTAGAATTAATGCAAACTGAACTGAATTGGCTGGACATAGTCTAGAAAGGCACAGTCCAGGTCCCACAAAATGAGAGGAGGATGAATGCAGCCAGAAAAGTCCTAGCAGAAGATCTACTCCAAGTTGCAACAGTCCAACTTTTTAGCATGACAGTGACCTCAAGCCTAGAGCCAAGACAACACTGGAGTGTCTTCTGGAAAAGTCTTGTGCTTGAGTGGTCCAGAAAAAGACTTCAATACACCTAGAGACATGAAGATGCCACCCAGACTGATACGTTTTAAGAGAATCTGTCTGGAAGAATGGGATAATCCAGGTGTCCAAAGATTGGGGTGATTTAAGACTCAAAACTGTTGATAGCTGCTGCCGCTGGAGCTTCTACACAGTCCTGCATTAAAGCTCTGAATACTTCTGTAAATTAGAGATTTCAGTTATTCATTTTTACATTTCCAAATATTTCTCACATTATGTTTTCACTTTGTCATTATGAGTTATTGTGTGTAGATTGATAGGAAACAATACTACAGAATTAAATCTACAACACAGTAAATGTACATGAAGGGAAGGGTTCTGAATACTTTCTGAAGCCACGGTATATACACACACATTCATCCTTTCAGCAACTTCGCTGATGCAAACACATACATACACATCATACCCTTTTGTCCTAGAAATGTGGTGGCCATTACCATAGGATGCGGATGTGAGCTGTGATAAATAAAGCAGGATCAGAATCTGAAATGTTTATGTGGTGCTTCATAAAAAAGAAACCAGAACAAGCCTGTTTCCTACGTCCCTCTTCCAACAAAGACCAAATTAAATATACAAAAACAATCAGCACCAAACCATATTGTGGAAGGCTGATTATAGTACAGGAACACATCAACACAAACACTTCCAGCAAACCCAAACTGAATACCTTGTTCTTTCATATTGCCTTAAGATTTCTTGGCTGTACATTTTGAATCTGAATCACTTTATTATGAAGTATTCACAGACAATTCACATGTACAGAGATAATAAAGAGATCTCACTGTGCTCACTGCTGCAGTGGTAAGTAAAATACCTCCCAGTGTTTTCCAGAGTTCCTACCAGCAGTGCCTTTCCTTCAAATTAGTTCTGCTGGTGTCTGATCTAATGCTATGCTTATATTACATGCTGAAGGGGCCCAAATCCAATCTTTTTGCCTCCAAGTCACTGAAATCAGATTTTTTCAAAGAAGGGTGAACAAATTGGATTTTCTCAAATTAGATGTGGGCCACGTTCATATGTGGCCTCGATTTGTATCCTAATTCTGACAATGCAAATTGCTGTCAGAATGATCAGATCAGAATTCATGTGGGGTTTTTTTTTCTTTGACTTCTGTGCACATGCACAAATTGCCTGCCGTCATCAGTCAGTGTCTGCATCTCATAGTCAAGTAAAAATAAACAGAATAAAGCAACAGGCATGGTAATGAATGGAGAGATGAGGATGTTTCAGATTTGTTGAACATTTATGGAGAAGATTCAGTTCAGGCCAAACATATTGTAACCAAACACGTTTTGAGGACACTGTGTGATTTGACTGTTTGCTGTTATTATGAGCATGTGTTTAGTACATGTCACTTACAAATGTAAGTGTGAACCATCGGAATAAAAACTTATGATCTGACTAACAAACTGAAATTGAGCATTAAGGTCTGTCATATGAACTCTGAATCATCCCCTCTCTCTCTGAGAAAGTCACATTCACTCATTAGCTTACATTATATGCATTGATCTGCAACATGTTTGATGTAATGTACTGTTCACAAATTGTGTCATTTTGTGACTGGACACTAATGGTGAAAACAAAACATACTGTGGGATGGCAATACTGTAATGCCAGTAAAGTTCCCCAGTAAGCTGCTTACAAAAGGAAACTTCAGTAAAGATCCTAAATGCACAGTTTGAATATGTTGTTTAGTCACAGGACTGCAGCACATATTTACATTTTCATCTAATGACTCTTTCTGTTTGTATGTGGCTCCATTAATATTTTTAGTTACACAGCAGCCCAGAGGCACTTCTGCTCTTCAGCTACCACCTGTCCACCTGTGACTGACTCACTGAGGCTCTAACAAACCTCAGGACTCTCCCACAGAGCGGGCGTGCCGGTGGGTGAGAAAATAAGAGAGGAGGCATACTGTGGTCGACTCCTCCACTGGGTTGATTAAAGAGATGGGTTGTGCTAATGGCTGCCTGCTTCTCAGACCACAGGGGAGGACACATCACAGATAACTCAACACAGAGAGGTGCAGAGCAGGAGACATTTCGCCTGTCTAAACCTTCTTAAAAGCTTCTTTGGGACTCTCACAGTTGAATAGAGAGTAACATCTGCAGCAGATAATTTTCAACTCAATCACCTCTAGAAGCTGAATCTTTTTGGAAACTCAAAAATATTGTTATTACCTTGTTCTCGTTATCCCAACAAGCCATCACATTAACAGTCAATATAATTCTTTTAATAATAATTTTCCATTTTATCAAGGAAATTCAATGACTCTGTCACTGTTACATCATCAATTAATTATCAGTCTAACCTTTAATTAGGTCATGAAGTCCAGTAAGTGATTGTACTTAATAAACTGACTTACTACAGCACTTTTCACAGCAGACATTTATACATTTCATTGCAGGACACGCACAGGTGTTGCACAGGACGGACAGATGTAATTTCACATAAACAGGCACAAAAAAGCTGCTGACACTAGTTCACCAGTTAACAAGATGCTCAAGTGGTGATAAAAACAAAACAAAAAACAAAACAAAAACCTTGGCAACACTAGTTGATTAATCATCCCACTAGTCAATTTGTGTTGCCATATTTGTTTTTATCATATATGAAAATTCATCAGGAACTGGACCTTTCAGAAACAGGTGTATTTATGCTACAATGCTTGAAACACATTAACTGAACTCATGTGATCTTCATTTAACTAACTACGTATGTGACTTCTTCAGTCAGCTGGCTGCACCAGTGATGATTTAGGCGAGTTGCTTTAAATACTTTTTAAAAACTTTTTTCTGTTTAATACTTGAATACATTTTTCTAATGGATTTTATTTATTATTGAAAGTAATGATAATAATAATTAATTCATGTGCCTCAACTTCATTTTTAAAAATAAAAAGTTAAAAATTCCAAGGGGGTTGAATACTTTTTACAGTCACTGTATATTGCATTATTTTAACAACACATAACTTCAGTTAGTATTACAGATTAACCTAATGGAGTAAAAAATTCAATATTCCCTCCTAAAATATAACGGTGTCATTACATGATAAAACTCAAGTGAAGTACAAGTACACAGCATAAGTGGTGTACAAGTACTTTAAACTGTACTTAAATGTACTACTTTCCCCCACAGAGCATGAATATTTACATCAGTTCATGTGAAGCAGTAACCCTCCACCATCTCTTCAATGTCAGACACTTAAATATCCTCTCACTTTAGTCTCAGTGGAATATTACAGTGCAAAAGATGACTTCTATACATATAAATCAAACTACACACACACACACACACTCCCCATTTGCTGGGACTCTACAAAAAGCATCGGAAACCAAAGGAGCCACACACTCCTCCATGGAATTCACTGAGGACAGGATGTTGGCTTCACGGTCACGCAATGCTGCACTCATCCCAGCCCACACTCTTTATTCCCTGTCCACATTATATCATCATGCATCATGTATCTGTATCAAGTGCTGAACACCGCCAGAATGGATCAAGACCTTGTTAATGCAGTCTGCATGATTTGTGTGGGTAATGATGCTCAGTGTTTAGTGTGCAGCCATGTCAACCATAATAAACAACATTGATTCTGTTTTCTATATTCTATAATTAGCAATACCATTATCATTTAGTTTAATGCAAGTGTTGTTCGCCCCGTGCAATGATACATGTGAAACTTTTTTTTTTTTACATTTTAAGGATATTGTGGGAAATACACTGAAAAAAAACAGCAAGAGAATACGCAGGTTAATGATGTCTTTAGAGAATCAGTGATTGGTGTGTTTGTGGAAGTTTGTGTCTGTGTATTACTCCTGGGAATACTGAGAATAGCCCCAGCTCAAAGAGAAATGCTGATTCATTGTTTTTGACAGCACACACACACACACACACACACACACACACAAACACAGCAGTTGTTTCAACCACAATACTTATATACGCTGGAAGCAAGTGAAAAGATCCCACATTATATGTAGAATGTTTTATTTATTTGTGCAAAACTACAGTTTATGTTTCAGTAATTTCAGAAATAACAGTCTTTTTTTTAACTTTTCTTTGTATTTCTAGCAGATCTGGGAAGCTGCTTATCAGTGCAGGAAATGGTCGATTTGATGTGGTGCTCCACTGCGGCCATGCAGCTGAACCTGTACAGTGCAACAAGCATGAATGGCCATACTCTATAATAATTTTAACTTTCACTTTACTAACATTTTCTTGTGGTTTTCAATCATATGACATATCAGATTTGTTTGATTATTGCTTTATTGCTACTTACTTGCTGTCCTGGGTTCGAACCCACTGGCTAGCTGGGCCCTTTCTGTGTGGCGTTTGCATGTTCCCCCCATGGTGATGTGGGTTCTCTCCGGGTACACTTACTTCCTCCCACAGTTCAAAGTTTCCTATGCAGTTAGGAAAATTGGTGACTCTTAATTGCCATAGGTGCAAATGTGGATGATTACTTGCTAATGAATTAAAATATTATAAGGCCATAAAAAATAATTATATGGTAATTATTGTATGATCAATGCACATTAGTTCCAAAATACTGTCATCATATTTCAGTTATCTGTCTTACTTAACTATACACTATGTCTGTAATAATTCCCATGGGTCCAATTAGTTGTTGATCACTGTGAAAACTAGGTACCTAACCCTAAGTAAAGAAAAACTAGTGTCAGTGGGAAAAGTGAGAGAAAGACAAAGTCACGGGTAGATGTGGTTCTGAAACAACAGAGAGTTATAGCACAACACTGATTTCAGGGTGTCAGTGTAAAAGCATCAGTGTGCTTCACACTAAGTTCTGGTCAGATCTTCTAACAGCATGTGAGATTTTTTTTTCTGACACAATAGTGCCCAACAAATTTTGTAACTTTCCACAAACAGCTAAAGAGTCAGGTGTAAAAGCAAAGGTTTGCACCGTGTAGTTTTGGAATGTCTGAGGTGAAAGCTGACAGTCATAAGAGAAACATTTGGTCATCTGGTCAGTACAACATTTTGTGAGGAACATTTTTAGTGTAGGTGAAACAAAATTTTAGTTTATTTATTTATTTTTTTTTTTTTTACAATTTTAGACACTACACTACTACTAGTATTATTTGGTCCAAGTAGAGCAGAATCAACCTGCTGGGTACTTCCGGGGAGTATTAATATTAATAATCCAGCCTCTGACCCAATAGCGTTAAAATCTGAAGCTGATATGCTTTTCTAAAAGTGATGTTGTGTTCTATCAGATCAACTCCCCTGATGCACAGTGGAGAGAGAGTGCATCACTGCCAGCTCCCCCACACCAAGTGATCAAGTGATGTTGTTCTGCATCAGACAACTCCTCTCTCTGGGGACGCAGGCCCCGTTTTCCATGCCCGCAGGTTCCAGCTCTGGTGTGGGATTCCCAAGGCCTCAGGAAAGCACAGTTTACAACATTCCCACAGTGGTGGCCACTGAATGACTCTCTTCCTCTTCATGCTCCCCTCTTCAGTTTAACTAGGGTTTCTTCTTGCTCATGTTGTTGTCAGGCAGTGGTTTGGGAAGCTGCCCAGTGGCTGCTGGTTCGTTTTGTGAGGGGGGACAAGAAGAAGAAGGAAGATGAAGAGGAGGAGTGGGATTTGAACCCCACAACCCACCCACCACCATCCCCAACCCATAGTCCCTCAAACTCTACCATCCACGACAGCTCCACAGCTTTGTTCCCCATCCAAGACACCCCCTCCCACTCCTAACTACAGGATCTCCTCAGTGGTGGAAAATCCTTCCCATGAGCGGTCCAGTTCTGCGGAAGTAATTAAACATGGGTAGTTGGCTGTAATGGACATTGTCATGCTGCCACTGACAGATACCCAGGCTCTCCAGCATAAAACCAGTACTGAAGAGCAAAAAGAAGCCTGTTTGTTCCTAAACATACTGTTTTGATAAGTAGCAGAGCAACGATCGGTTGATTTTTTAATGATCCTTCCAGTTTAGCATGGAAAGACAGCATCTAGCCTGTTAAAATCACAGCTGTGTATTTTAGCAGTGGAGAGGCAGACTGTCTTGTGTGTTTAGATCAGCTCAGATAAAACAGGGAAGACTGACAACAAAGAAAAGAAACGCTGCACCTTCTGCACATGTTAATTTAACACACTTAAGAAAAAGATTCTAATACTGCTAACTAGGAATAGCAGTGCTTAGAGATAATGTCAGCATGGTAGCCTGTTCACTATGACTTTACCTAGAAGGTAAAATGTTTCCAACATTAAACATCGTAGTTCAGCAGTTCAGATTGACATTTGCTAATTACCACTAAATTCAAAGTACAGCTGAGGAGGATGGGAAACAAAGTGAAATTTTGATGTGGTACTTGGAAAGTCATGGGATCACAACACTATAAAAAAAGGCAACATAAAAATATGGTCAAAAGCCTGGAGTGCACTGGTAGCGAAGGTTTACTGCACATGCTATGTAACCGCACAACGTCCACGGTTCATGTCTGGCTGCAGGCCTTGTTGCCTACTCCCCCTCTCTCCTACCCTCATGTTTCCTGTTCCTATCTCTACTATCAAATGAAGGCTAAAAGCCAAAAAATAATCTAAAAAAAGTTCGGCTGCACGGTTTGCCAAATGTTTACTGTAAATTAAATGTTGTTCCTGTTTGGCCACAGTGCAACATTAAATATCCTAAATATCCAGTTTATCCTGAGGGAAGCATGAGTGTGTGTGTTAAATTCCATCTCAATGCTGCCAATATATTAGTCCATTTAGGACCAAAGCAGTGGACTGTTAACCTATTAACAGACTGACATTTCCATTTGTTCTCCTTGCCTTTATTCAGACATACACACATGGCAGATGAACGTGTGTGCAAGGAGATTTTTTTTCTCATGTTACTGCTATTTAGGGCATTCTCCAAAACAATCAGGGTTTTTTTAATATCTCATATTTCATGGGATTAGGTCAAAGCTCTTAAAGTGTCCCTTCCTAGAATGTCATGATTGGTAGACCCACTATACGTAACAATAGTACACAGTTGTCAGTACGCCGTTATCTTGTGCACGCTTATCCATGTGACTACATGCAGTTCAGCCTTGTGCCACACTGAAAGTGATGCGTAATTGTTATTAGGTCTGACCTAGTAAGGTTGCTGTCAAGTCGACATGTTCCCTCAGAGTAATGGAAAGCAGCGTGTGTCTGAAAGGGGTTTAGAGTCATTATACATGCACATCTGCTTGATTTGGTGTCGAACCAGCACATTTTTCATAATGCGCCAGACAACATAGTGCTGCTCATAATGAACTGGTGATGCTTCATAAGGCCTGTCAGCAGTACCTCAAGTAAAGTATTGTAATGGGGCAGCAAAAACAGAACCAGCCAGTCATAACAGGCCTGGTTCCCACACCAGACCCAAAATCCACTGCTCATTTCCAATCATCACAGCTAATGAGCGAATATGGATGATATTAGTTTAATGCAATACATCATTTAAATCTCTTACTTCAGCTGCTTTCTAATTTTTCCTTTGAGTTTCTACAGCTTCATTGTTCTTGAAAAGCAGACTGTACTGTACTCGACATGCTGTAGTACGCACGCAATAACTAAACATCACTCAAATGAGAGGGAACTAATTAAGTATAAGAGCTAAGTTACAGACTGTGACAGTAATTACAGAAGCAATCAAATCCCATCCTTCCTGCCCTTGCCACATTTCACGACTACCAATTCCTTTGGAAAACAGTCAACTTAAGACTCATTAAGACCCTCTGAGGTTTTTAATTAACACTCACTTTTATAAGTGAAGATTCTTTCAATATTTCCAACCATATATTCCTTAATTATATCAGTAAAGCTGAAGGAATTCCCTGTGTTTGTGTTGCTCCAGAGCAGTGATTGAGTCGTTTATAGAGCAAGACAGCCTTAATAGAGGAAAAGTGCTTCCGGATGTGCAGTTGGAATCCTTGCGCAGGGTTGCAGTATGACATAAACATGAAAAATGATCAATATGTTTAGACTCATTCATCCAAACCAAGGCTTTCCTGTTCAACTATTCTGACACAAGCTCAGACAGGAAAGGCTGCTTTTCTTGGCCTGCTAAACAACTCAGTTTCATGTCATCTCCACGAGTCACGTTAAACTGCTCTGTGCTTTAACCAATTCTGCTCTTGCTGTGTGGTAACAATGTGTGCTTGAACCGGATCAAGCTCTCATTGCTCTTGCTCAGAGGGTGAGTACCTGTGTGTGTGTGTGTGTGTGTGTGTGTGTGTGTGTCTGTGTGTGTGTGTGTGGCAGCTGTAAACACACAGCGATGTAGTCACTGCAGGAAACTAAAAGTTCCGGAGCTGCTGAGGAGAATGAGGTCATTTAAATTAAAGCGGCAAATAGTAACAGGCTACTCGCCAGTGCAAGTGCAGGATAACAGGCAGCCTGATAAAAAAGGTAGACACAAAGTGATTGTGGTGGAACTACTCAACAACTTGCAGGTGAATTTTTCATCTAAACAAACATGACTTTAAGTCTGTCTTTAACTAAAACGGGATCCATGCACGTTAAACAAACACCACTAACACATGACGCTCATTTGTGCACACACCAACAGAATTTTATATGAAAACCCCAGATCCACGGAAACAACCTTTAATCCCTGTCTAAAAGCTGTGGTCACCTCATGAAGCGAGCTGTGCTTCATTTAACATCCTTTGGATGCTGGTCCCCAGTTGAAGCGGAACGCTGCGGTGGTATTAGCAGAGGCTGTTGAGATTTTGCTTGCAGTTTGTGGTGCAAATAAACTTTGGAATGAACAACATCATTCAGCTTTTCCAGGCTTTCTGACGAAATAAACCATTTACCAGCTCTGTTTCTCCTTTATTGCAAAGGCAAGACCAAAAGAAAATTGCTTTAGTTTTTAAATACTGTTAATGCTCATCATTATTGAAGTTTGTTTTTACGTCACAAGCACTCACCAATAAAATATCATTTCTGTGTGTTTAGCCTTCAAAAGAGGCCTGAGGCTGCAGTGTGTGTGTTGAACTTGTACTAACATCTTTGCAAGCGTTGATTTTACTTCAGCAGCCCAGTCTCACATCGGAATAACAGTTTGCTGTGATAATCTGTGTTATAACTTTTTGAATCTATCTCTAATAAACATAGCAGGGCGCCTTTCTAAATAAATTTATAAGGTTGAATAAATTAGACTTGAAAGAGAAGTCTCTCGCAGTGGAAATAGTGGTTTGCACAACCGTCCAGTCTCTGCTTCACTCTGCACTGGTGCTCGCTCTGTGTTTCTGTGTGTTCTCTTAATGAAAGAGTTGCTTTAATGAGATATGAAAGGATGAGGCTCTTGAGGACACATGCTGAAGTCCACAGCTGAGTCCTCTGCAGCAATCGCAGTCAGGAGATGCTGACAGAGGATAAAACAAAGGGTGACAAAATGATAGAGGCAGAATGAGAAAAGAGAGAAAAAGGAGTGGAAAGGATGACAGTGCCATCTAGAGACCTCATGTGACAGTTGTGTCTTGCTGTGAACAAGCATGAAAACAAACTTGTCAAATACATATACATCTACAGGATATCACAGGGTAGTTTGGGTCATTTATTTAATTGTTAAATAAATCTAGCTCCTTAGTAAGTTTAAAGAGAGTCACCTGTCAATGAGAGTGTTTCAGGAATTTTTTATTTGTGAACAATAAGGAGTAAATTGAATAAAGAAATAAAGAAAACCTTCAATTCAACCCTAGGGTTTTTCAGAAATCTTCCCAGTCCATCCTCTCGGTTCCTGGCCAGAACTTTTTTTGGTTAGAGAGCCCTCACCTCCCTCTGCTGTTGTGCTCCCTGCTGCTTCCACTCGGGTTTCCACGGGACCAGTTGGGTTTTCCCTGAAATGTGTTTTCTTTTTTCAACCATCATGACATCTTGGTTCATTTATCAGCTGCACAGTGATAACAAATGTCCCCATGTAGAGCTGTATGACAATATATTGTATTATTTAATATACTGTATTACATTTTATCACTTCCTCTGAGGGAACAGGAGCAAGCCTCCATATCAGCTGGAATAAAAGACTGTAAGTCTGAAGGCTATTGACTCTGTGAGGTACAGCAGTGCTCTGAGAGCAATGCTAGCATCAGCATGCTACAGCACCTTGCCTGCAGTGATAATAGCATTTTACCATGTCCTCCACATGAATGTATTAGCTCGCTGACCTTTACTAATTAACTATAATTGGGGATGTCCAGTGTTGAGGAGCAGTAAACTACATGTAATTAAACTAGTAATTTAGCTGTTTTTTTTGCAGTAGCGTGCTGTTAGTTCAAAAACATGTACAGTAATACAGTGATTCAAGTTTAGTTTTTTGGGGGGGTTTTACCATAAAAAGGAAGGTTTTTTTACCTTGTTTAATTGAACCAACCCCTTTTTCTTTCATCCCGACCACTGTGAATGCCTTCCCTGGCAATGCTTTCATCAGGCAGCCGCCACCACACACTTGACCTTTGTGTCATGCATGTGTAGAAGAGCAGGCATCTAGCTTCTTAACAATAGTTGAAAGTTAAAAGTTGCACTTTCCCACTCACTTATTGCAATAAATTCAATGGACTGTAATGTTTTTGCTGGCATGCGACTTTCTTGCATTACTTTTTTGCATTATATTATGTTTTTGGCTTGCTTTCAAAGTATCTATCCATTCGTTGTGGAGACATTTCACTACATACCCTAAATGTCAACATCACTGTGAAAACAAATGTCCATATAAAATTTCATGCATTCATCCAACAGTCGAGATATTTGAGACTCGAATACAGTGGTGGGAACAACAGACTGAGATATGCCATTTCTAATCATCCTGCTAGTGTGGCTAAAAAACATGCATGCACTAAATGTGAATTCACATGAGGAAATGTAGATGTCACTTTTGCCAGCAGCTCACGACTAGAATTTTGTGTTTCTTTCCCAGTTGAGAAATAAACAAATTTAGAGTATGCAAATAATTATTCATGCCTTTATTTAATTCTATTTGCCTACTGTCACTTACTCCTCACTCGTGTTAGTAAGACATCACCAGATGACAAACAGTCCTGCGTGCTTTTGCAACGCTTTTGTCTGTGTCCTCTAAAAGGTCTCATGTGACTGATCAGGCTCCAGCTGTCGATGTTTATCTCATTTAAAATGACTCTTACATTGTGTCTTAAGGTGTATTTTATGTTACTGTCTTCTGTTGCAAAGCACTTTGTGATGTCTGATGTATGATTCAATATAAATTTACTTTATTTTACCATTAGCTCACGATGCCTTGTTCAGAACCTTTTGCACAATACCTGACAAACTTTCATTAAGAAACAGCAGCTGTCTTTAACATCTTCTTTTTAAAGGGCCCCATGGAATGAAAGTGTCTGAAAAATAGAGATAAAAAATAGAGAGAATACAGAATAATTGTACATTTACTGTGTGCAAATAAAGTAGATATACAAAGCAAAATGCACTGACATATCAGCATGTTTAAGATGTTTTGCACAGCAGACAATACGTAGTCAGGATTAGTCAGGATCCAGTACCTTAAGTTGCTTATTTAAGCAAGTGTTTTTTCTCCTTAAATACCTCAAATTGTGCACTTTAGTATTCTAGTGTGATGAATCTTTAGGCTTTTTTTCCCCAAAACTTAAAGTTGTAAAGATGTAAACACAGAGCGAAGGTGTAAATAGTTTGCACAGTCCAGCCCTTACTTTGCCAGTCTAATCTATGTGACTAATGCAATACAAAGAAACGATCTGCAGTATAAACTTAAGACTGCTTGGTTGCACATTTTGTCTTCCTCTCTGGCTGAGAGTTGTCTTAAAATCCACATTTACATAAAACAGATAAATGAGCAATCCAAGGAGCTGGATCTGGACAATGTTCCTCTGCCTCTGAACGGGATATTTCTTACACAGCATGTTTCAATGGCAAATCAAATGACATTCTTACTGTGGTTGTGAAGCTGAAACATGCTAGTTGAAATAGGACCAGAACATATACCGGTGATTTGGAAAGTCACACGGCAAACATTTACGATACACACAGTTTCCACAAGTCAGGACACACAAGGCTTCTCCGACAAGTTAGGAAGCATTTCAATAAATTATTACAATAACAGGGACAGGGGAGTATTACATAACTGTTGACTTTAACACTTTTGAAAAACAATACTATTAACTGTTTATTATTATAAATTATAAGCAATTAGGAAACTGGATTCACAAAACGCTCTATCCTGTGGCTTATCTTTGAGACTGACTGAGATTTGTGGGACTTGGTTGAAGGAGCTCTGTAGTGTAATATGTAACAGCTGGATGGTTGTCAGTTTTGGTGAAGCAGGAAGTTCTTGATGGGTTCTGGTAGAGGTAACGAGGGTATGTGGTTTAGACGATGTTTGCCCATGGCTCTGCGGATCCTGATGCGGCACAGGTGCGTCAGCCGACGAGGGTCTTCTGAGAAGACACAAAAAGGGAAAAAGCGACTCAGCATCATAGAGAAGAATCATACTGCAGGGTTTGTTTTTCATCTTATCACCCAATGAATTCAGTCTTTTTTTTATACTGCCTAATTTTTAACATTTCCCTTTACAAGCCATAGTGAAAGTCATGTCAGCTCGTCAGTTTTACAGTTTCAGCTCAACAATGAGAAAATTGCTGTCTTTTGAACAACTACTGCCAAAGCGCCATCGTGGGACAGTTTGACTTGTGTTGTGAGAAAAAACATGATACCAATAACATTATTGATGTCCCTGTCAGTCATGACAGTGAGACATCATGCACAATATCAAGTGCTGTGTCTGAAGTCACTCAAGACACACAGACCTGAAACTAGATAAATGTAATGGTCAAGATGCTTAGAGAGGAACGGAGCCATAACAGTCGCCTGTATTATATATATTGTTTACACCTAATCTTTCAGTATTGTGATTTAAATGTCAGTTATTCAGTGACTAGAAAGCTGTGGATAAGCAAGTTTCAGGTGTGAATATTGAACTATATAAAACCTTCCCTGAACAACTACTGGTCAACAATACATTGTATCTGTCTTCACTGGAACCTCATATTCACAGATTCTTCTTTTATTATCATTATTGTTATTATTTTCTATTATACATTATTTTTACTCACTTCTTGCCTCCAGGAAGACCATGAGTGCTTCTGGATCCACCTTCCTTCGGTTAGGGGCCTCCAGATCTGACTCATCCCAGTGCACAAGGGCCGGGTTGGCCCCATGGTCCAGCAGCAGGTGGACGAAGGCCACCTCACACCCGTGTCGCAGCACCGCATCCAGGAGGCAGGAAGCCAGACCACGCGTCAGAGCCTCCTGGCAGACAGGCCCAGTGTAGTTGAAATCAGGCTGCGCTCCGGCCTGGAGCAGCAGCCGGAAACAATTGAGGTGGTGGTAGGCAGCGCTGATGTAGAGAGGACACACCACTAAAGTGTTGAGGGTACGCGCACTTAAGAGGAGCCGGGGACCCAGCTGGTGGTCCATGTCTACGTCAGCATTGAACCTGGTCAGAAAGAACCAAACAGACTTATGATTTTAGTCAGTTTATTGTGCAAACAACATATGTGACATATGCAACATATGTGATAAAAACAAATGTGGGTAAAATTAGCAATGTACGTTTTCTCAGTATATGCAGAATGTTTCTCTTGTCAAACATTCATGTGTCAGTCATGTGACCACTGTCCCATGTGAGCTGGTTATTTGACTAATGGAGACTATTACTGAAATTCTTTTTTTGTTTTTTGTAAATTCTGGGAAAGATTAAAGAGTAGGAAGAGTAGGAAATCACCAACTTTAGCCTGAAGCAGTGGAAAAAACTGCATTACACAGCTAGCAGTAGATTACAGTGCTGACCCTTAAGACAATCCACTGCATAAACATAAAAAAATTAAATGTAGCGAAGGAAAAAAAAACAATTGAGTAAAAATTAAGTGAATGTAGAAAAATTGACTGTTTTGGCATGGAGACCACTTTTCAGTATTGGGAGGGGAGATAAAACTATTTTTTATTGAAAGACATTTCATTTGTATTCACCAGTATA
Source organism: Sandelia bainsii (assembly GCA_032362345.1). Classification (NCBI taxonomy): domain Eukaryota; kingdom Metazoa; phylum Chordata; class Actinopteri; order Anabantiformes; family Anabantidae; genus Sandelia; species Sandelia bainsii. The sequence continues at coordinate 23,150,039 of JAUMHL010000014.1, forward strand.
CTACACTATATGGGATGTGAGAATAGTCCTTCTGTGTGCTTGTTCAACACAGCTGCAGCTCACCAGTCCAGTGCACACAGTTACTATACAAGTGAAACAGGAGTTGAGAGACTCACCTGATGAGCTCCTGCAGTATATCCAGCCTTCCCACCCGTGCAGCGTGGTACAGCGGGGTGCTGCGGTGGTGTCGGCTTCCATTGGGGTCTGCTCCGGCTTCAAGGAGTATCCGGACACACTCCAGGTGACCGTTAACCACAGCTACGTAGAGGGCTGTTTGGCCTTTGACATCAACCAGGTCCACCTCAGCACCCTGGGCGATCAGATAAGCCACGCAGGCGGCGTGTCCGGCTGTGGCTGCGATCCGCAGAGGGGTGCAGGGCAGACACCCACAGCACCACACAGACTTCTCGTTGATACGCCTGCCATCAACAGAGAGGTTAGTGGGTGTTACTTGTATACAGTGGTGAAGGAAGAGTATAGATCCTCCTACTAAAGCAAAAGTATGCTTCATGTGTAAGCAGAATTTTACTGCAGTGCTATTTTTTCACAATTTTGTATAGGACTATAAATAACTGATTATGATCAATGTGTTTATTATTTTCTTATTATTTTCTCAATTACTCATCTGATTGTTCAGTTTGTAAGAAAAAGACAACTTCACACTATTCTGTTCAACCAAGTGCAAACTTCAAAAGCGTAAAAAAAATTTAAGCAGAAAATCATCATATCTGAAAAGCTGGAACCAGGAAATATTTAGCATCTTTGCATTAAAAATTAATTCAACCACTACCAAATAGTTGACAACAATTTTCACCATAGATGAACTTACTAGTCATTTCAGCTCCATTTGGATTTAATGTTATTTAGTTCAGCTAATAACAAATCAAATTTTATTCATCTGAGTTACATTAAAAAGTCCCAATTTATTAAAGAAATTGGTAACTAAAGTTATAAAGTGACACTGAAATAAAATATTAAAGTAATGTAAAATACCTCAAAGTTGTCATATTACATTTATTAAATAAATCACAAAATATATATTTAAAATTGTAATTTTTAAATAAAATTGGAAATAAATGTGATTAATTTAATGAAAATTGTTTATTTATTAAATATGTAATTTAATTAATTGAATGTGCCATTAATTTATTACAATACACATTTTCTGCAGGTTTTATTATTTCGGTATTTATTTAACTATTTCATGGTTGCTGTAGTGCATCATGAAATAATTTAAACTGTCACTGTGGGTCGTCAACACACCCTAACATCACATTAGTGAACTTGCATAGCAAGTAAAAAGAAAATGGATTGATGCAGAACAAGTCAACACGCTCCAATATTACTCCAACAGTAGGTGGCGCTATTCACGTTTATGTTTGTTAGGATGCTTGTTGATGTTGTAAATCGAGAGTAAGACTGACAGTAATGAACTGAACAAAAATAATAAATATCCAAATAATTACCTTAGACCACTGATTTAGTTAGACCTCCGGATTGTTCTCTTACATACTCCAAACCTCAATTTCCTGGTCCGTGTCTGTGTTGCTGTTGTGCTATGCCAGGCCTTCTGGAGAAGCGCAGGAGTCTTCTAAGTTTCTTATTATTCGACGGTCAATATCTTGATCATGTAGAGCAGAAATAATTTCCTCTGTTTTACTTGTCACATATTCTGTGTGAGCAACTCCCGAATAATATAATATCTATCTATATATATCACACTAATATAATATCTGCAAGGTTTAGAATATCTCTCACCAACCCGTTCAAAAACTCATTCAGATCCTCCATAAGGGAAACCGCCATGTTTCACCATGTCAAAAAATCCCTTCGGAGCAGAGCAATCGTCTTGACTAAAAACCAGTGTTAGGCCCGCCCACTGACTTTGATGGGCAAAGTGGACAGAAAAAATAAATTCATAATGTACAGCAACACAGACCATGAAAAAAATAAATAAATAGTGAAATAATTATATGTGCTTTTTGTAAATGAAATGAATATATTGGGTTATTTACATATTTAATAAATTATATATTTAATAAATTATTTGTGAATTAATTTCAGTATTTAATAATTTAATGGCACATTTAAAAATGTATTTAATGCTTGTTATATTGATTGTAATGTGACACCCTTAGCCCTCCATAGTACTGAAACATTGAACATTAAAACAATAAACTTAACAAAGTCTTAAAATGTCAGTGCTGTGCAGTCAACACATATTAAACAATTACTACAACAACCTGCTCAAATAAACAGCCCTCAACACTACTTACTGCCTTCGCCAAGTTGGTACAGGCAGGGCAGGACAACCCCAGTGAGGTAAAGCTGTTTTACTGACATAAGAGCGTGTTGTAAACCATGTGGAACAGAGATGAGCTGGCCTGAGCCTGTAATACTGGGTTGGCTGGGTGTGGAGACTGGGGTAAGTTATGATTGCTGCAACTGCTGTGGAGCTGAAGTTAAATATGTGCTGGCCACTGTTGTGTGTCTCAGTCGAGCCTCCATCCAGGCTGACTCTACACCACAGGTCCCAGTAGTTCTAAGTGGACAGCATGTCACCAACTCCAGTGGAGTGTTTGATTTCTGCTGTGGCTACTAACTAAAAGCAGTGGAGAACCCACAAATGCAGTAAGGTGATGAAGATAAAAGTTCCCAACATAAGGCTTGTGTTACTCATGTACGTTCAGCCTCTTTGTGGTAGGGATGTGTACGGACATATTATAGTACAGCATGTATGTTTCTCAGGCTGTCAGTGGGAAAACCTACTCAATAAACGCACAGAGCACAGAAACCACAGACCACTTACTACCACACACCCTGGGGACAAAGACTCCTCTATACCCCAGGTCTATTCATTTATGCATCTACCTAAAGCCAAACCCTTCATCACACATTGCTCTGTATTATACTTCCTCACCGTCTGAAGCTGTCTTCTTGCAGCAGGTTCCTCAGGGTGTCCAGATCTCCAACGTAGGCCGCATTGTGGAGCCGCATGTCATCCTGCTCCAGAGGTTTGTCACAGAACTGCTCCTGAAGCCATTCCTTCAGGTTACGGCCTGGTGAGGACACACGTTCAGGAACAGAAACTGTCATTGTTAATGTTATTAGTAATAGCTGCACTTCTCTTGCTCTGAGAAAAAAAAGAAGCAACATGTCTTTTTGGCTGTGTGCTACATGATTAATGCTCTACATTTAAGGTCTCCTAACACATACTGCAGAGATCTCCAAATGTTTTGTGCAGAAACGAGACCAAATCACATCATGTCCTGATGATGGATGAGCACCCTTCACCTGAGTACTTTTCTCACTGCAGATGTATAACTGTGTAAATGTACCTGCTCAGTGTGACAAGAGACAGTAATTCTGTAGTAGCTGAACAGATTCTCCAATGGTGTAGTGTAGACACTCTATTACTATTACTGTGTCCACCCTCTAAAAAGGCCACACAGCTCTAATGACCAACTTCTTAGTCAAATCATGTATTAAAACCAAATAATTTGTGGCATAATACTGATGAAGTGTTGGTAGGACTGTATCCATATCACACCTCTGTAACTGAAGGATACTGAATGCACATGCCACACCTTATTACACAGGAATCACTCTCATCAACATCACAACATCTAATACTGAATCTGCATGGATCTGTGTCGTCTCTCTTTGTCATCTTTAAACCCGCTGCACGCACGGAGAGATTCATGAGGACTGATGAATCATCGTTGCCCACACTTCATTCAGACGTGGTTACCTGCAGCAGTACTGGGCAGATCAGACACAGTGATGAGCGGGGGGAAATTGATACAGGGCGGCTCGTCAACATCAGCCTGTGGCTCTGGACCGTCGGCCATGCCCCTCGAGTGTCACACCGTCAGCCTGAAATGAGTGCTTCTGCAGCAGGACCGCAAAACCCGGAAACCCAGCGATCCAGTTCAGACAAGAGACATGAAAATAAACAAACGTGACCGTGTTGATGACGTCAGCTCCCCGCACAGCGCGCTACTTCCTGCTCCGCCGGAGCGATTTGTTTTAAAGGGGAAACGCCGCTTTTTAAACGCGAGCACCTGAAGCTCCACTTCCTGTGGATTCAAACAGCTTTTAACACATTGTCGAGAAATCACAAAACACATACATAAAAATAAGCAAAATTGAAAACATTATGAGAAAAATAAAGGTTCTTCAATGACAATGAGTACAATGACAATGAATACACGTGTGCAGTAATTGATTATTCCATAATAATAATTTTTTAAAAAGCACCTGTAGCAAAATACTGAGGTGCAAATTTGTAATTGTTAGTGTGCATAGTTCATCATTATCTTCCAAAAATAATAACAATTAGTTGGCAATGTGCAGTAAGAAAACTGTGGAATAAGATGTGGTAGAAAAACATCTGCAATATAAGATCATTTGGAGAAAGTTGCATTAAAACTGCCCAGATGATCTGTATTATTATAACTCTGATTATGATTTGTTTTTGTATACTCTTACAAGTCAAGCAGTCCTGGAAAAGCAGTATGACTGGAAAGTCATATTAAAGGTCAAAGAGCAGTATCAAAAGGTGTCATGATCCAAAAGCAGAAGAAGTCTGGACTTCTACCAGTGAATCTGACTTTCTGTCTGGCTGCTGGTTGCATGTGGCTGTCTGGGGAACTTCAAACTGTATATTTCTAAAATGTAGTCACCCATCTTTTGACTGCTAATCTGTGGTGAGTCCTTTTTGGGTGGGTAATGTACACCAGAGAGGCACACAGTCACGAATCTATGCTGCTCTAAAAATAAATGGACGAGTCCACAGTGCCATGTGTCCTCATTAGTGGACAGGTTGCTCACAGACGTGCAGTTCTGTGAACACACACCTGTTGGAAAAAGAAAGCCATCTGTAAATCTGTAATCCGCTGTGCTGATATAAGAGATTACAGCTCAGCAAGTAGTGGGGTACAGACAGGTCCATTATTGTGAGGATGCAGTGACTTTAAAACCTATGCTATTAAAAGACCTGATAACATAATGCACAGCCCTGCCCTCTGACTGCCACAATAACCATTTAGTAATAACTTCATCAAACCATATTGGAGATTTTTGTTTGACTACTCCAAAGTGTGGGCGTGTGTTTTAGCCATGCATGTGTAGTTCATTTTTAACATCACAGTTAAAAAAGTGATTTTCAGGTGGAGCTAAAGTGAGGATTAGTGGTAAGTAAAAGGCACAGTTGCTCATTAGCAGCATGAACAATTGTGAAATTCAAAGGCCAAAAACAACTGAGCCTTTCTACTAGTGAAGAGGCAGTCACATTTTAAGTCATTTCTTTGTGGAACCTCAGTTAAAGGGAAAAACGCAGATGTTCAGTGGAGCCGACCTTTAGTCTGTGCTGATCTTTTTTTTCTAATCCACTTGTTGATTAAAAACCTACTTTTTGCTAAAAGCAGGTGGCCATGCTTTCTGCAAAAGACTTCTAGCTAAATCTCCGCCATGGTTCCCAAATCCCTTCTCCGAATCTCGCTGAACAGCTATCAAGAGGCATCCTGATATGCTTTGTGTGTGTGTTGCAGCTGTTTTGTGACTTGCCAGAGAGCAGTTGCTGCTAATGTTACTTGAGGGCCTTAAAAAGAAAGTTAAATGTTTTACTTCTGTCATGTCGGACTAGGCTTCAAAAGCAACACTCCTTGAGAGTGTGACTTGGCCATAGCAGACGCCACAAGGACTTCACAAGAACTCATCAAAAACGCAAACCAGGGTCGTTTATCATTTCCGTTCCTAATGTAACAGGAGCTATCCAGACCGCTCATTAAATTTCCATTACATGGCTAACTTGACTCAGCCTGTAACTCTTAGCAACAGTCACTACTCTCCAGTGACTCTTAAAAACAAGAGGAGGAGACACATCTTTATTGCAACATAACCATTTATTTCACTCCACTACAAAATTATATAATTATTTTAACTATGGTACAGTCTCCACATATACATAACGTACAGTTTAAAGATAAACTGAGAATATGATACAAATAGTGTACAGTGTTAATAGTACTTTCATAAAACATACAAACAGACTTTTTTCCAACAGGTCACTGTTCTGTTCCAATTTATATTTGATGGACTAAATATAATACTGATATGAAAATAGATTAAAATCGGACTAAATCCCTATAGTGATAAGATCTTAAATGAAAAGAACCAATAAAGATATTTCCCACCAAAGTAAAGCAGTATCCCTCTTTTAAAGATAATATTGTAAATAGTTTTTCCTGTAACAGTTCACATCTAAATTCATACAATTTGACAGTCAGAAAACATGAATTTGACTCCTGGCAGCTACTGTTGCTGTCTGTTCTACGTACCATTTCAAATTGTATTTTTTTTTCACAATTCTAAAAAATAAATAGTTTGTACTATCCATTTCTAAACTGTTGTGTTCCATGGCATGTCATGGTATTTGAAATATCACAGAACTAATTCTCAGAACAGATGGTGTGTTACCTGTCCTATTAGTAACCAACTGATGTGAAGAGTGGAAAAGCCATTGTGGATAACATCTGAATATTTTGCAGAAAAGTGATCAGTCACAGCACAGTATGTATGACCATCACTTCATGGCTGGAAAAAATGGAACCAGTTGTGATAGTTTTGAACTGTAGTTATGGGAAACATTAATTAGTCCAGTTAATATGTCACAGAAAATGTTCTTAAACAATTTTCTAAATACTCAGGCAGCCTATGTCTTCAGGGAGAACTAACAGAGGTAGTAATAATATTGATTAAACTAAACTGATATTATTACTTGAATATTGTAATTGCATTTTAATTAAGGGTGAGATAACCACTATGCAAAGAACCATTAGTATTAGTGTTTCATTCACACATGGACAACAGTGAGATGTTAATGAATTTGAAGACAATTCAGTGCTTGCTTTTAGTCTCATGTCCTACTGTAATTATCAGCTTAGTATTGCTTCATGTTTCCATATTAGCTACATGTGTAAAGAAGACTTCTTAAAGCAATAACAGGATCTAGTAAAATATTATGTTATTTTTCCTAATTGACAAAGATTCCTAAATTGCTTTCTGACCAAACATTGTCTCCATCATGAAAAAGGAAGAGTTTGGCAAATGTTACAGTACAAATGCAGGGACCTCCATGATAGTGGATATCCTGTATACTCACTGAGAACTGATGCTTTTTGTACCAAACATACATTAGATTAGTGTGCCTATATAATTATAAGGTGTGTAACAAAAGAGAGAAGACAGAAATCTAACAGCACTATGCTATCAAAAGGCTTTTTCTAAGAAATGCAAATGTATTCCCTCAAATCACACTTATCAAAGTGCAGCAGTGCTTCTTAACTTTTTTACAAGATGGGACAAGGTTGGAAATTAAGGAACAATTTTCTCAACACAGATCAACACAGTGTAGTCTGATGGAAGTAGCTTGGAAGAAAAGATTTGGAAGAAGATCATTAAGACATGTAAGAGGCCCACTAAATTCAAATCAAGGTACTATGTAAGGAATATGCATTTCACTCCACTAGGCCAAAAATAAGACATTTTTTAAAATTTGGTCCAGTGATTGCCGTGTGTACAGTAACTTTCATGTTAATTTTAGGAATATACAGGGTTTGATAATCTGGCCCTGCATTAAATACGACTATCTACTCTAAGTCAGCTGTGCACTGGCTTGTTCCACAAAGGCACTATTACAGAAAAGGGTTTGGTTGATGTGGAGAGCAGGAAGATTAATTTTATTTATTTATTCATTTATTTGTTTGCCGCTCTTAGCAGTTGTTACATCTCCAACACCACCCAGTTATATTAGAATAGCATCAGAATAGCATCTGAACCATTGAATGGTCTTTTTGCCAGCATTTGACAGTGGATGTTTTCCATGTACAAATATGTTTTAGACCCATCTCCTGATCTGACATAAAACCTAGTGCAGAGAGAAGTGCAGTGTTTGGTTCCATCCCACATCATCTCCAAGAAAAAATGGTCTCACCATCATTCTGTATGTCAAAATCTCAGTGCATTTAAAGAAGTTTTTCTTTGTAGACCTTGTTTGTCAATTCAGGTTCTAGAAGAGAAGCTAATTCCAGTCACCATCTTCTGGATCTTCTCTTCGTTCTTCAGTATGTTGGACCTTAATGCACAAATCTTGTCCTGCTGGTCTTTGATCAGCTGCTCCAGCTCAGATAGTTCTGCTTTAAGAGGCTCCACTGCCTGGTCTGTCGCTCTGCAACACACACAAACAAAGCAGGGATAGTTATCTTCTTCCACAATAGCATGTTGAGATACTTCCTATACTGTAACCTATTTGCCCCCTTCCTGTTTTTTTATTCTTTTGCATATTGCTAACAGGTCTTAACAGCTTTGTTCCCTTAATAAATGAAATCATCACTTAAAACTGAATTTTGTATTTACTCAGTTTATGTTTGTGTAATATTATTTAGTACAATTAATTAATTCATACAATTAGTTTGATGATCTGAAACCTTTAAGTGTGACAAACATGCAAACAAATAAAAAATCAGGGGGGGGCAAATCCTTTTTCACAGCACTGTATATTATGTTGTGTACAGTATGTGCCAACCCCACCTCTGCTCCTGCAGCAAAGCCTGTGCATGCTCCTTGTTCTCCCGCCGCCAGGTGTGCAGTTCAGCCTGCATGGCATCCATGTCCTCCTGGATGTAATCCATGATCTTACCCAAAGGCAGGGTGCTGCGGCACACCGTCTGGATGGATGAGCGGAGTCGCTCGATCTCTCTCGTCACCAAGTCCCGCTCTTTCTTCTGTGCTGCTTCAGACACCAAGTTCTGGTAGTGAAGGTGGTATAATGGGTGAGTTTTGGGGAATAAAAACTTTGGTGCTGTCAACTCAGAAAGGATGCAAACATCAAATAAAATTCTAGGAATGTGCAAGTTGGTATTTGAGTAAAGATTCAATGAAACTCATTAAATTTTATAAGCACACTGTTCTGGATCAAAGTCTTAATGGACAAAGAATAAAACAAAAGGCTTTCGTATAACCCGCTTGACTTCACACTCAGCAAATAGCTGTAAGAACAAACATATAAATCACTTATGTGTTCTGAGACCATACAGGAATAGGAATTCTACCTTTGCCTGCAAAGTCTCAAATGCCCAGTACTATAGCAAGGCTGCATTTAGTGGTTTAGGATTTCAAGGCTGGAAATGTTACCCAGGAATTCTACCGACCTAGCTGTATATATAAAGATCAAACGCGTGGCTGAATTGTGTTGGCCAAGGAGGATTGGTTGACTGGCTGGTGAAGGCTTCCAGTGTATAGTGTGGTTGATAGGGGGTGGGAGGGTACCCCAATTACATTCAGCTCCTTGATGGTGAAAAGGAGGGGAAGGTATCAGGGAAAGACCTCCCTTGACAGGGAGCAAACCCAAGGATGTTTGCTCAGCTGGGCTTTGCAAGGCCTCCGAGTCTGTGTCTGTGTGTCTGTGAGATGCAAAAGCACTCGGTATTCCACTCCTAAAGCCACACGTGTAAGCGCACGCGCACACATACACACACACACACACACAATAGGCATACAAAAAAACATCAAGCACAGGATCATGCAAAGCATACAGGGAACACACACAGCCCCCACCCTCAACCCTGGTCTTAAACTCCTGTTTATTTTAGTAACAGGCTGTGGCAGTGGGGTTATTTTACTACAGTATTGAGTAACAACTACTACACTTATGCCTCCTTTCAAGTTCAACTCTTGCCCATTTAGGCTATTTGGCTACACAGATGAGAGCACCTGCTTTCATGAGGCAGCAGAAATCATACTTGCAGCAGTGTGTAAACTAAATGACAGCTTCCTCTTCAAAACACACAAACTGTCATAAAGTCTGCTTGGGTTGCTGGCCACATATGCTTAGTGTAGCTGGTGCATATAGCATTTTCCTTATCAAACCATCTCTTAAAACAAACCGAACAGCTCAGTAATTACAAATCTAAAAGGCAGCTTGACTAGACAAGACCACACTGCAGAAATTACATCAAACATTATTTGCCATCATTTCGCGAGTACAAATTTTTGACAACCTCACTCTCTGTTACCCGATTGTGGTGATTCAACAGTGTGAGGGTAGAACTGCCTTGGCCCAGCGGTCCCACTACAAGGTGGGTGGCTTTCCACCGGGTGCCATGAACCATGCAGCTAGACAAACACTCCACGGTTCATTCAGCCTGCCTGGCTGTGGTTTGCATAGCTCAGACAAGACCCATGGCTTCATTCTATTTGCTATCCCCTTTCTCACCCCTTTCCACAGCTCATCTCTCCTGCTCTGCTGGAAAATAAAAAACTTAGCGTGAAAACGTGACCCCTGGTTCACGTGCTTTCTATCTGTGTGGATATAAATCACTGCTTTATGGAGGTCTTTGTTGGGGTCAATGAGACCTGTGTGCTCCTAGTTTTCCTTTTTCTCACCCAGATCACAGAAAAATATTTAGAAGTGAGGGCCACAGAGGAGTAGGAGGCGAGAGAGAGGGGGGGGGTCCCAGTATCTCAGACAGTAATGAATGTGGAAGACAGAGCATCTGGCTGGTGCTAGAAAGGACAGGTTGACTAATAAATGACTATCACCTTTAGATTGAGAAATCTCTGCATCATATGAAAGTACATTAATAAATATCTCATTTCCATGAGCATTTGTTTTGTTGTTAGGAGACAAAACACTTGTCATCACTTTATCTTAACTACAATCTTGGGTCTTCTTCAAATGAAAATGAAATTCTTACAGACATAAAACACCGCAAGGTACACTACAGTGTGAAATTCACCAGTCTAATCAGCTTCATTAGCACATGTGTGCAAAACCGCACTTTATGGGCAGCTTCGAGGAATTTTCAGGGGCAAGAGAAAAACATTCTTCAAAGTATCCTCTCACAAGAAAAACAGCTTGCAAGCACAGAACCTCTCAGCGACAGAGCAACCTCTAGAGTATCATTAACTGGCAAAACAATCATTTGGACACTAGCTGATGAGAATGCAGCTTCCAAGACAAGAAGACAAGCCTGTCAGTTGTTGAAAACCATCAATCTTTTTCAAATCATGTGAACTGCTCTCACATCACCACCAAAAATGTGAAAAAATAGAGTTTGTTAAAATATCTTGATGATCACTGAAGATCACATGTAACAACTTTGGAGCTCCTGGGAATGATTCTCTTGGCTGCTGGTGTCCATTCATAGACACACATGGTGATGGTTTTTACAGTGTGCTCCTGATGCAGATCACAGAGGTGAACCAAAAAGCAAAGCATAGGATGAGAATTAGCTCAGGATGTTGTTTATGGGCTTCCTTGTCATTTTTTATAGAAGGCTATTTAAAAGTTTTGCTAGATCATAAAAATAGCTTGGACTCAGTGAGGTGAGGAGAAAAGCTTATGTCCAATGAGGTAACAGGATGTTGTTGCAAGGTCACCATAGGTCCTTGGGAAGACAACTGAGATCACCACCCTGGGCTACAGGGTGGACTGAAAGCAAACCTTCAAAAGGAGCACTGGTTATAGTAACTGACAATGGAAACTATATCAAAATAAAACATTTTCAGGGACAGAAAAAGCAACACTAAAGGTTTTGATGACAACAAGCTTCTGATCATTATCAAAACATGGTTGTGGTTGAGGTGTGGCCCTCTTCAGGTAGGTACTCATCATAAACCTGACCAAATTCCTAACAAGTCAATCTGACCTCTCTAAAAGTAATATGACTAATGGAATGCCACAGGGTCATTTCCTTATGTTTCCACAAAAAAAGCTGAATGTTTATGAAGACACAGAGGTCTGCAGACAGGAGTATTTATTTTCTTGACAATTCTGCAGAGAGTATTCTGGCCCTTCTCCGCCGTGACTCTCACTCAACAGCCATCCATTTGTACGCCACAGGGTTTATTTATACATTACAAACCTTCATCAAGGCTAATTTGATGGGGGTAAAGAAAAGGGGGAAATGAGTACACAAAATTTCTTATGAAAACGCAGCTGCGGCAAGGGGTAGATTCTGTCTAAATAAAAAGAGAAGTATCTTGGAATAATATACAATGCTGCCAAAGGGTCATGAGGAAGGCCATCCCCATAAATATACACACTCTGTGGTGGGACATGGCAAAATACAATCACTTGACTGTTCAAGTATTCCCTTGACTTGGGAATAGCCAGGCACTGGCATTAACAATAGCAAAATAAACTTAAGAATGACAAAGTGCAGAAATTCTGATGAAAATAACATGAAGGAGTTCTATAAAATGTGCAAAATGAAGTTGATGTTATATATTATTTTAAATGAGACTGTGACTGTTTTGATGAAAAATCAGCAACATTTTTAAAATGAATTGCGGCAGCTGAAATTTCAAACCTGTCGTTCGACATAGAATAAGGAAGCTCAATATTTACATTTTTGTCCCCTTCATGTTTTACTGTGATTACAAAAAAAAAAGAAACAACACCATTAAGCTAACCTCGGAACGCTTTCATGTCAGGAAGGAAGTCATTATAGTTCTTTATACAGCTGACCAGGCAAGGCCAATAATGACAGAGGGGTGGACCGAACAGTTGTATGTGCAGACATACCTGCTCTAAACTGCCCCTGCAGAGATACAGGATACCCTGAAATGAAGGTTTGGAACCACTGAAAACTAAGGCAGCTGCATTAAGAAAATTAGGATAAACACTACAAGGCTATGCTTGTGTTACTCAGCTAGTTTTGTGTGCTTGACTGCGCCTGGGTATGTAAATGTATGTTTGGTTGAACTTGCATCATTATTTTTAAGTGCTGAGCTAGTTAAATACTGGGCCTATAAAATCTGGTCAAGATATTTCCTTTACTGTGAGACTTCAGGTGTGAGTTATGAGGGATGATGTCTGAGTTAGGAGGGGATAGATCAGGGGCCTTTGTGCATGAGTGGCAGTCCAAAACAGTGCATCAATCAAAGTCAGGGTGGTCAGCTATGAAGAGATGCAGGGAGAGTATGCATCAGTGGAGAGGACCACCCAAAGCAGACAGTGTACGCCATCTCACACCATGGAGAACAGACCAAACTGTAAGCTTCATTCTGATTCACATTGCAAATAATGATGTAAGAGTGCTGCTCTCTGGCCTAGAAATCAGCTGACAGAGGGAAATGCATGAGCGATGGTAGCAATGCATCACACTGAAAAAGTCGGTGTATGATTTCTAATATTAAAGTCTAAATCAAACATGAGATGAGAAGGAACGTGGTCTGACAAAATGCAGCAGAACTGAAAACTGTACACAGAACAGAGATTCTGAAATAAAAGAAAACGTAACAGTAAGGCAGTTAAGATACTGAACTTCAGAAAACAAGCTCATTTTGCTCCAGACATCTTGATGTGTGTATCAGTTTGTGTGTGGTCTGTTAGAGGCCTAACTTGCAGTGCTTGTCTGGTTATTAGCCCTTCAGCTTCACTGAAGGGAAACATTTTTTTTGGTTTTGAGGTAGTGCAATTACACCTCTCCGCTCCATTTGTTTATATCTTTCTTTTGATAATAACCAGCATTGCACTGGGCATTTCACTGTGGTCAAAATGGTTACCCTTGGGAGCCCACTTTCCAGAAAGAACGGCTGGTACAACTGACAGAGAGCTTAGACATGGACTCCTGAGTAACTGATAAGGATAAGTTGAAGAACTAGTCTGATACTTCCCTCTAGTGGTGACAGAATAGAATGACTATGTATATAACAGCTATGACTGTACGTACCTGTTCTTTAGGTTTGGGGGAGGATGGCGACAATTCATAGTCTTTCTTGGTCTCAAGGATCTTTTTTACAAGGCCACCTACGGTGAGAAAAACAGTGAGAGAAGACGTGAAAGCTCTATTTCTACAAACCACCAGGTGGGGAAAAACAGAAAAAACTGGGGCATTATTGTTACATTTAAAAGAAAGGAGAACAAAAATGACTGTGTACCGTGTTTCTCTTCACTGTCTAGTTCTTGTGCAGGCTCCTGGAATGGAATAACATTGTAGTAACTATCCCAGGCTTACAGTAGGTTTCTCAACTGTATTCATACAACTCACTGTTAAAGTCACTTACCACCTGCATCTCAGGAACATCTGAGGGAGGAGGGACAGCCTCCTCCACAAGAAATTGCTCATCTTCATCCTCCTCATCTTCAGACAACTTCTTCCCATCCATAATAACAGGAGCTGAGTGCTTAGAACTAGATATTCTGACAGACAAAGAGCTTAGTTAATTCTAACTCAAAACATACAGTATAGGGGATGAAGTGTGTGTAAAACATGAGCCATCTTATAGGCACTTTTATCAGGTGTAACACTTGACTGACTGGTCTGACTTGCTTCACCTGTTCTAACATTACAGATACTATCACTATTGTCATCCAGTGTTTTAATAATATAAGCAGTGATAAGTCTGTCTCACTGGAATGAACACGAATAAAGATCCACAGAGAAGAGGAAGCATCCATTCCAGCCAGTATGAAACAAATCTCAATACATGTAGTGAAGTCACCTCTCATTTGATGCCACATCAGTGTAACTCTCCTGTCTCTTGACTCGAGGAGGTGCTGGGCGAGCACTGCTGGGCCGTGCTATTCGTCTGTTGTTGTGGGATTAAAGATATGTGCACATCCTTAAATAAGCCAGTAATCAAACAATTTTAAAACTAAATATGTTTGCGTCTGTACAAGTAACGGTTTCACAAGCTATGCTTTTTTGTCTTGACTACTTCCACAAGACAAATTCATGATAGCTGTGTTGTCATGTTTGTGACAGCTCTAATGAGTAAAACTTTAGAATAGAAACTGTTGTTTAAATCCCCACATTGTAAATAACTGCTATAACATGAATTCCCAAACAATTTTAGCCAGTTAAATTAATTAAATAAAATAATATTCATAAATATCTAAATGAAAGCAATAATTCAACTTTGTAATCTACAAGGTTTGATCCTAGAGTAATTGCAAAATTAAAGCAAAAGTACAACTATTTTGAATAAATAAAGTGATAAACAATACTGTATAATGCAATATACACTACTCACAAAAAGTTTGGGATATTTGGCTTTCGTGTGAAATTTATGGAAAACGTAAAAAGTTCACACTACAGTGATATTATATCATGAAAGTAGGGCATTTAAGTAGAAG
>JAUMHL010000014.1:23165283-23183405 GCA_032362345.1 Sandelia bainsii
TCACCTGTAAAGGTTATAGTGCATTTTAGGTTCATCCTGAAATTTCCCCCGAAAGCCGAATATCCCTAACTTTTTGTTACTAGTGTAATTACACCCTCCAAAAATGCTGAATTAATCAGCATCTCTCGAAAACAGTCCAGACATTCAAAACAGCTAAATGTAATATTGATTGTATGACAGTTGTACAGCATATAAACTATTATACAGTATATATAATATTGTTCAGCCAATGGTTATTGGGTGTACATGTGTATATAAACACGTCTGACTGATAAAACTCAAGTAGTGAGGAGAAGGTAATGGAATTTTTGACAGTTAATGGGAGTGGTGTTTTCTCTAAGTGAAGGGTAATTAATATGCTTTACAGTTCCGCTGCAAAGTGTTACTGAGTGAGTGAAAGCTCAGTGTTGACTATACAGACCTGGAAGCCATGTCAGATGGCACTGAGGAGCCTGCAACATCTCCATTTTCCTGAGGAACAGGTCTTTGGGCATCCATGTCTGTAAAAGGACAATACTGACTTGTAGTTTGCTTAGTGTAATATACTTTAGTAAGGATCGGGTCCATTCATAGCATGGTGGATGCTGAGAATCTACACTAAATGATGTTAGCGTGTACTAAAGTTGTTTTTCCTGAAAAGGTTTCAGCTGGTTCAAACCCTTTGTTGAATGTCAGTGTTTTAACTTTGGATGCAGTGATGTAGAGGTGTACGTCAGAAGCCCATGACATCACTCTTAGGTGTGGTTACAGGTTTGACAGAGTACACTCACAGCCAACCCAACAGAGCAGTGGAAGAAACTTCCAGTTATTATTAGAGCTGTTGGCCTGTTGTTCTGCTGCCGTCTGTTGTGGTGTGTGCCTTTAGTCTGACCCTGGCTTGCATGTGTTTCCTGTCGTGTGCCTCATCGTGAAGTTGCTGGTTCCTCTTGCTTTCGACAACTGGGTAAACTTTCCTCCCTTTCCTCCTGGATTTAAAATGATGTGAAGACTGACTACTGAACCCATAAATATAATTAGTATTTTTGACTTTTTTATGGATGTGTTTTTCCTCCACATATGGCTCCTATTCCACTGCACACCCCAGAGAGTTTGGGCTGGGTCAGAAACCACTGCTACCTATACACAGCATCTTACATAGGGCTTTACAAATAAACTTGACTGACTCGTTCAGATGAATGGATGAATTACTGGGGGAGTCACTCCATTATTCAGTGATGAATTGCCCACACTATTTGGATTAATTCTGACATTTTTGGGAAGACACGTCTCTGCTGCTTTACCCTGAGTCAGATTAGAATATTAATTAATTTTCTTCAAAGTACTTTTAGTATGAAGAGAGTTAACATCGGTGGCAGAATAATTTTTGATTAAAAACTAAAAGTCATCAGCATATGCATGGAACATTTGGTTTATTTAAGAGAGTGGTCATTGTCAGTACTCACTTTCTCCATTATTGCAGGCTTCATTGAGAACCTTTTATTGTGTGAATGTTACAAACATTACATGCTCTTCTTCATATGCAACTGCATAAGAGAGGGAGAGAACACTTACCTCCTTCACTGTCAGATTCATCTGTTGAGAACATAAAAAGACCAAGAATTGTTAGTGCTCATTCTAATACAACTGAAAATGTGATAAAGAAATGTGATATGCCGAGTGTAAAGTAAAAACATGAAGAGACATATCATGATGTCCTGTATTGCTGTAATATCTTTAGGAGAATGTATTTGAGGAAAGTTTTTTCTTAATGTCAATCCTATTAACCTTTTATTGCTTTTGCAGTTTTCCCAAGGAATCACTCCTGCTAAGAGAACTAGTCAGAGAAGTGGAAATTAATCAAAGCAGTCAAAAGTAAAATCAAAGGTTATGTACTAAAAAGCTTTTCTGACAAGGATTAAGAGCAGTCAATATTGTTATATTAAAGATCCGTATTAACTACTGTATTGAGAGGTGCCTCATTGTTATAGATGATTAAAATAAGGTTTTGGGGTTCATGAGTTGACGTGGGTTTACCTTGACCTCCAATTTTAGGTCTTCGCCTCTGGCCTTTAGCAGATGAAGGTCGAGGTATTCTAGCTGGACTGTCAGACTGTGAGTGGAAGAAGGACAAGCAGGAAAAAGATAGAACTTTAGAATAATGGTCTTTAATGGTTAGGATCCTTAAAAAATAGCTTTTTGTCTAACACATTTACAATGTCCCTGAAATAAAAATTGCAAGTAGCATCATTCTAGTGTAGCACATAAGCAGCTGCCTTTCAGAAAAGCAAAGCAACAGAATGTGACAGAAAACTGGGGTACCCAGAGAAAACCCACACAGGCACAGCCAGAACATGCTCACTCCACACAGAAAAGGCCCAGACAGCCAGTGGGTTCTTCTAGCTACATGTCCCAGGCAGGAGTGCTATGTCACCCCCTTTGCATTATGCCCCTGAAAATTGTTCTCACATTTCTGGTGTTGACACTTCCAAAGCCTACTCTGTCCCTAAATCACCTGGTTGTTTTATGCTTAACTGAACACTCGAGCTTTGTTACACACTGCCAAACCAATATCTTTAAATTGTTATCCCACATTAGAACAAGCAAGTTAACTGACCTAACTGAGCTTCAACATATGCTACATGTTAATAATAACTTTGACAGCACACTGGCTAGAATTTGGATTAGCAATAGAAAAGCAATCCAGACAAAACAGTTGCATGGCTCACACACAGGGAATTCCCCTGTGGCAGCAGTGGAGATGTTAAACGCATGGCAAAGAGCAATGTGAATGTTGTTCCACAAAATAAAGCCAGAAGAGTGCAAACTACAAATGAATGACAGAAGCTTCAAAGGTGTTCAAAATGAATATAAAAAATCTGTATTGGAATGGACACTTATGCATCACTATTTGAAACTACACTTACTGAGCCATCACAACTATTAAAATAGAAAGTATACTACATTCTTACCTGATTTTCAGCTGCGTCTGCAGGCTGTAAGCAGCAGAGAAGACAGCATTACACCATGTCACATTTAATTATTATATTGTTGATAAGGCCTTGTGTGTTTATACACTATAGCCAATTACAGCATTAAACCATGGGGCCAGCAATTCCAAGGCATTCTAACATTAACATGGCTGCCATACAGTATGTCATTTTCTACTGATCATTTAATACTTCTTCAGGGAGTTTTGGTTCCTTACATGAATAAGAAGTACAACATAAATTGCAATTATTTTAAAACCTGTGAAATGGAAACTTTGTATTCTTAACTCCATAAACACATAAAATCAGTGACCAACTCTATGTTTTTTAATTGTCTACTGTCTCAATGATGAACACAGCATTAAATATAAATTTCGGTCAGACTTACAGATGGCACAGGTTTGGCTGTTTTACTGGGCTCATCAGGACTGGGTTTTTGGTGTGGTTCCTCAGATACTCTGGCCTAAGTATAAACATACACATAAACGTAAACAATGACATTTGTTACCAACATTTAAGATGTGGGGGGGGGGCATACCTTGCTATGGCCATTCTCTACACTTTTGTTCCTCTCTTCCCCTTCTTTGTGTCGCTCTCTCTCCCGCTCTTTGTCTCTGTCTCTTCGTTTTTCCTTGTCTCTTTCACGTTCTCTGTGGGAATCCCTCTCTCTCGTCTTTTCTCCATCTTTATCTCTCTCCTTGTCTTTTTCCCTTTCTCGATCCCTTTCCCTGTCCTTCTCCTTGTCCCTGTCTTTGATTCGTCTTTTTTCTCTATCCTTGTCTCGCTCCTGGTCTCGGCCCTTGTCTTTATCACCATCTTTGCCATGTTCCTGTTCACTGCGGTGATGCTTCTCAGAACGCTCCTGGTCCCAGTGGCGCTCTTTCTCTCCATCTCTATGTCGACTCTCCTGCTCTCTGGGCTGGTCTGGGTCCTTCTGGTCCTGGCTCCCACTGCGCTCTGTAATTTTTCTTTTCTCCTGTAGTTCACACCAATACAAAGGGTTAGGATTTAGTGCTAGCCGTGGCCACACGATGAGAAACTCATCATCTGAACATCTTATTTTGTTTTTAAACTAAACTTGCGAGGCTAACACAGAAAATACTTTGACTAGACCTAAGGCTCTCACCTCTCTATCCATGTGACGTTCACGTCCTTCTCTGTTCTCCTTGTCCTGGGACCTAGAGGTGCTGGCCTTGGTCTTCATGTCCACTTTTTCTCCTGCAAGCACTCGCTTCACTGCATCATCACTGGCCATCTACAGATCATTTACAGGAGAGCCATTCAATTCAATACAGAAATTATAGTAATGAGAAGCACTTGTTATCAAGCGTATGAGGGTGGTGTGGCATGCTGGGTTATATATACAAATGATGTCAGAAAACTAAAAAGGTGCTACTCTGTAACCAACTTTTTCAATTCAATTGAAAGAAAAAAAAAAAAAAACTTTATTTGTCCCCAAGGGGCAATTTGACCACTTTCACTTTGTCCAATGACCTCACCATGGAGGTATATGAGCAAATTTATGGTGCAGAAAATCTCAATGGAATGATTCAGAATTTAAATTGTAAATGCACTATGTGATATCAAAGCACAGCCACACACCTAGCACCAGTTCATTTGTTTACAATCCATCTCCAGGGTGCAATTAAAATATTTGAAAGTTCTCCCTGAGGCAGTTAGAAAGTTTTCCCAAGAGAATAAGTATTTTGATGTGAAAAATAACCCACACTGAATTTTCTGCATTACATTACTGCCATAATGTAGCATAATAATAACATAAAAAGATTTCAGTGAGAATTAGAAAGTGGGTTTCATATTCAATTGTTTTGTGTCTATATGTGTATGAGTAAAGCAAGAAGACAGACCTTGTTGAGGCAGCACTTGGCAATGGCCTGCAGCAGCTCATTGGTTTTCTCAGGCTCATGGCCAGCCACAATGCGTGCTGGCTTTGCTGCCAGAGGCTCGCCACTCACCAACATCACGACATCTATGGCTTTCTGAAGGAAGGCTATCTTAGTGTCCTTATCCTAGAAAGAAAAAAGATAACATGGTAACCAAGAGTCTGCACAATCAAGAAAACACATTGCTGTGAATTGGAGTTCACACAGTTTAAATTGATTAAACCCTGAGATATGCAGATCCTTGCAGCGTTCAACTCAAGTTATTCCTAACATGCTACAATTCTACATAGCATGCTTAGTAGTGGCATGTAAAGTTTCATTCTTTATTTTGTATGTGCGTAAATAAACATACCCTATTCCAGACAAATGAACCGGCTAAGCAGTACTTCTAGTCTATCAACCTGCTGCATCTGAGAAGCCTGCCAACTGTGTAAGATAAGGACGTGTACCTGGTGCAATCACATGGCCTGTCTGTATAACATCTAATAATAGGCTGGTCTTTGTAGTGTTCCCTTTATGAAACATCTATTCAGTAACATTCCCTTGCACAATGGCTTTCTAAGGAATGAACAAAATACATAACTCAGTCAGCGGTAGGTAATTTACTAAAAATGATGTCCATTTCAGATAACATATAAAACAAATCCTATTACTTTAGAAACAAAACTGTGTAAAAATCTAAAGTTTGTGACTACATCACTTGAATAAATTTAAGTTACGAATTTCTCTCTACGCAACATATGCCTTTATTTATAAACCATCTTGTTGCACCTCCTGATAACACCGATGACAGTACAAAAAGTAATTTAAACAGTCAAATTAAAATTAAGCATGTAGTTTTAAAACATATTTTTATTTATGGTCTGCTGTAGTACTCTTTTCTCCTCTGAGCCTATCATCTTCCTATGCAATATTGATTTGGGATCAGCTCTAAACCAGCAGACTTGAGTTCTGACACCTTGACAGTCCCTCTTACTCATGCCCTGCCAGATCCTCTCACTCAAAGTGTATTAGAGACAGCGTGTAAGATTACACACACACAAACACACACACACACACACACACGCAGGTACCCTAAGACTGCCCCATATGACATACAGGTGATCTCCTACAAAAGTAAGGTCCTCAGGTGCTTAGCTGTACAGATGCAAGAACACTAACAGAAACAAAAAATATAGGGAGAGCACTATGACAATATCAGTTTTGTGTATCTTTACAAAAAATAAAAAAAATAGCCAAACAGTTGGGCCAAGCAGAATGCCGTCAACTTACCTTAACATTTTCTGACTTCATTTCATTCTCACCATACAGGCCTTTCATAAAACCAGTAGTCCTGATTACCTAAATTTGGTGGGAAATAAATCATGTGCAATTAGCAGATCACATACAATATTTGCCATTACCCCAACATTAGGCACCTGTACTACATCATTAGATTGAATGTGGCTGATGTACTACATATCAAGTCCTCCTCTTTAAAATCTATTTATGATTTCCCATTACGGAGCCTGAGTGTTTTTTTAACACTTGCTAACAGCACTAACAGATCTTATGTTCTTGTAATAAACATCAATTGTAACTTTAGTGTAGCTACAGTTGAATTACATTCCAGATCTAATGAATTTATGACATGCTGGCCTTATTAGCACAGTTCAATAAAGTGAAAATTCAGATTTTGGATAGCTCAATCCAAGTCTAACACATGACTAATAAAAAAAAAAGGAAAGTCATGCCAACATGCATCCCTTTATCAAATATACATGAACCTACAATGAAACATGAGACTGACCAACAGGTGGAGAATAAGACCGTACGTCTGTCGAAAAAGGTGAAACTGATTTTACTCTGCTTGACACCTCATGTCAAATGGTGTGTGCTAAAGGTTAGCAATGGTAAAGAAATGCAGATGAAGCTGAGCAGCGTTGTGTGATGCTCTATGCCCTAAGGTATTTTATGTAGCACTAACTTCCACTCTACTACAACTCTTCTGATTTATTCTACCAGTGTTGTTTGTGTTGATACACTAATGACTGTATGAAATCAATATCTGTATATTTGGTTTGCCAATCTGACCAGGTGATGATGTGTTGGCATTGTCAAATAAAATACACAAAACTTTTAACTAGCTTGGGAACCAAGTTTTCTAATGCCCACATGATGATACCATCTGTATGAAAATTAAGAAGTTAATTAAGACTCTATATGTATTCTACCTTCTTTCTCCATCCACAATATAATTTCTTATCAAACAGCACCGGCTGGGATAAGTTGCTCATCCGCGATCTTAACGTGACGGGTTCACAATCGTCACATAATCGTTTCCCCACAGTTAGCTAAGACTACGGGGAAAAAATTGGTTTGTTGAGCTCTGTGAAGTCTCAGGTCATGCCTAGCAACTACATGAAGCCATTGACATGGCTTGCTAACTAGCTAACGCACACCATTAACTTACTGGAATATATAACCTTATATTGCCTTGCTGGTGAACGTTAGGAACCCTTCGGTTGGTTGATGATTGACCTCAATGCTTTAATGCTTAGCCACCCTTATTCTTGCTACAGCAAGACAAAAATGATAAACAGTAACAATTCAGAAAACTACAAAGTTACCGATAATGTTATCTAATGTGCTTGTTTAACAGTTAGCTTAGCTCGGGCTAACGTTGGTGTGTTAGCTAGCTAACTAGCTTATTTGTTTTTAAATATCACGTGCCGCTGGCGTTAACCTTTGTATATACACAAAATAGACTCCTGGTGTTAGCTAAACGTGTGTGCTAAGTAACCTATCGTAACATAAGTAGTTAGTTAAGCCTTACCTCACTGAAGATATCGTGTAGGTAGCGAAACGGGGGTTTGTTTAGCAGTTTCTCCGTGAGAGGCGGTTTCTTTATCACTTTGCCCAGTGTGTCCTGGGTCTTTTTCACCACTGCGGCATTCATGACAGCAGTCTAAAGAAAATATAAGTATATTAAACGCAGAAGATAAAACAAAAATGAATCCGGAGCGAAAAAACTTTGCAGCTCTATCGCTCGGTTGCCATGTCAATAGTCCGCAATCCCACAGTGCATCATTACTGAAAACTGCGCCTGCGCCAAGGGTTTACGGTTGCTAAGCGCCGCTTGTGTCCATAGCAACAGCTAACAATTTCCCAAAAAGCTCTAGTAGAAGAAGGACAGACATACTGACAGAAAAGACAGAACAGAAAGAAAATTGAATCTTCTTGGATGTTGCAAGGTATTAGGCCCTGCAACCCCATGAGGGAAGCCAAGGTAAAGTTAAAGAAATTATTGAGGTACTGTGTCAGAGGTGTGCAGTAGTTTATTGCTGAAACCTCCAGCGGTGTTTTGCTAATATAACCTGATTTATACGCAAG
This sequence comes from Sandelia bainsii, assembly GCA_032362345.1. Taxonomy (NCBI): domain Eukaryota; kingdom Metazoa; phylum Chordata; class Actinopteri; order Anabantiformes; family Anabantidae; genus Sandelia; species Sandelia bainsii. The sequence goes on from JAUMHL010000014.1 coordinate 23,173,523, forward strand.
CCCAATGCAAGACGTAACCACAGACCCTTTCTCAGGGGGGAACCACAGTCCAGCCCCAACTGGCCACCATCCCCCAATTGTTTGGTTCTAAAAACTATAATTGGACAATAAAATCACAAATATGTCTCTGAGCCTAAATCACTGAAACAAACAAGACAGAGAAAGTACGTAATTGTAAATAACTTCTTAGACCTCCCAAAATGTAAAAGCTTGTGTAACATGTTTTGTTCTTTGCTTAATTATAACCATTGAACTTTTTCTTTGTATGTCTCCCTTGAAAAAGAGGTTGCTATCATTAATGGGATCTGCCTGATTAAGTAAATATAAAAAGAAATTAAATATATAAAACTAAAATTCAGATGCTGTGATACTCTGACAGATACACACAGCAACATTCACTTCTGGCCATCCTGCCAAAAACTCATGCTTACCATTAGCCACCCCATATAAATACGTATAGATTTGCTGCTGCCCTTTTTATGATAAAACTGTCCAATGTTTTATGCACAACAAAAATAGTGCATAAATGTGTTATGTTATTGTCAACATCAGTATTATGATCTTTTTTGTAGCAAAACAAGTTTTTGTCTGTATTAGCTAACTTGGCATCCATAAGACTGTATCACTCACATCAGTCACATACTGTGTCTGTAAGTGTTATAGCAGTTCTACAGTATGTGTGTTTGTGTGTGTACATGTTTCAGTGAGTGATTTGTCTTTATTTATAGCACACTATGACACGCTGGCATACCTGTTGGGCCAGTTCAGTTGAATGACGAGTCTAATAAATGAGAAGCATTAGAAGGAGAGTAGATTCAGATGCTTGTTGCTTCCAGTTGTCAAGGTAAGACATCTACTATGTGACTTGAAATGACAGAAGTTCCTGAATTATGAACTACCTTTACTATACAAAAAACAATATTTAGTTTTTTTAACTGCTAGCGCATTTCATAAATACGGTGTAAATAATTGTTTTAAACTTTTTCTTTTGTTATAGTGATAGTCATATATTGTATCAGTTGCTGTTAATAATACAATACAAAACAGTGTAGTGAAAGCTTTGCATTTTTATTTTATTACACAACTCACAGAATATAATAATACAGATTTCAAGTCATTTCTTTCTTAACTGTTCCTTTTGTGGAGTCCCTGCCTTGTTAAGCTTGTTTGATGAGTCAGGATTAGAGAGAAAGAACATCAGCATTTGATCAATAAAGTGTTGTCTTAGCAAGCCGGGTAATCGCAGTGGGGGGGAAAATATCATATTGTCAACATGTTACAGAGATTCACCCCTTTTTGTCACTGCAGTTTGCTCAAAGGACAGGAAGTGATGCTTCGCTGGGTTTTGCTCGCTTTTTTCTTTGGTGTCTGTTTAAGTGCCGGAGAACAGAAAAGAAAGAAAGTGAAGCCTCAGTCCCTGTCGAGAGGTGAGGGCTGCTCTGCTTTGTCAAGCACACCTGTAGTTTCCTTTTCAATAACCTTGTATTTGATTTTTGCTTATGAAGGAACCTGTTTAATATAATGAAACCATAGAGCAGTGTACCACATTGTTGTTGATTTTTATCACAGTTTCTGTTTCTTTTCACAGGATGGGGGGAAAGTATTACATGGGTCAAAAGTTATGAAGATGGCCTTGCAAAGATGGTCAAGAGGTACAAGTCTTCACCTAGATACCAGTCATGAATGATTGTTTATTTTGCTTGGATATGAAACTGCAGTTTGTTTGCTGTAATTTGTAGTTTAATCTGCTTCTTTAAGGCTGGACCTTAACAGATGGCACGCATATGAATTGAAAATGTCTAATTATGGATACTTTTGATGATTCATTGATAGATTACTATTATTATTATGAGCAGGTATAACATGAAAAACATTGTGATGCCTTTTACATCAACTTATTTCATGTTGTTTTACATAGCTGTAAGTACCATACATGATTTATATGCAGTTCATTATTCTAATGAAATATATACATTAGATACCATTGCTCTCTAAAGCAAGAAATTACATGTTATTCATTGTTTCACTGTTAAAAACCATCATGGGAAGTTTCTCAGGAATTATGTTGTGCAAGACTGCACTCACACCCATCATTATACTTATTGTACGGAGGTATGTGTTCAGTTGTTTTTCTGTGGTTTTGTTCTCACAGTCAGAAGCCTCTGATGGTCATTCATCATCGACTCGACTGCCCACACTCTCAAGGTACTGCATTAATTCTGGTTTATAAAAGAAAATAGAAAAAATATAGACATGCACATCCTGCACTGTCCTTCTAACCTAGACTTGGGCTTGGTTTCATGAGGAGCACAACAGGAGCATTCCTTAATACCTGCCAAACAGGAAATGAAATAAATAAAAAAATATATTCATAAATCACACAGCTGGTTTCCTGGAAGTAAGCTCAATGGATGGTCTCCATCAGCAGTTTCTTAACACATAAACAATAAAGACCATCTACAGGACAATTCTGGCTTTTACTTTTGACTTTTGTCAGGTTTGAGTAAAAAGCACAGCCTTGCTTTGAATGCCTGCACATACCTATACCTCATTTTACTGCTAAAACATCATTACTCAGTTCGGTTTACAACTGAGCCACACTAGTTGGGGAGAATTTAAATAATTTAAATTATTATATTAGGTAATATCTCACAAGAAAACTAGACATGGGTATAGATCCCACCTGCATGGGCCAGAACACAATCTGTAACAACAACTGCTCTACCACTGCAACAATACCAGCATACACATGTGCTCCTTTTTAGGTGGCATGAATTTATTTATTTTCTCAGAACATACTATCATGAGCACTTTAACGCTAGCTTTAAAATAAAACTCAACAGCACTGAAGAAGGCTTTTGTTGCTGAAATGTCCATCCAGAAAATGGCCAAAGAGGATTTCATCATGCTCAACCTGGTGGTAAGTGAACATTTTCTGTGAAACGCTTTTCCACTGTAGTGCAGTGTGCAAATGTAGAAATGAAAACAGAGTATCAATCTGATATAATATAATATGGCAGCTGTACAGTGGATTTTCAGTATTATTCATTATGGTACGATCTTTCAATTCTGAGCATAGAACTATTTGCCTATTTGTGTCATTTTTGGGGAAATTCAAATGCACTGTTAATTAGCCAGCTATAGTAGACACTGTAACAATTTCAGACATAATCAAAGGTAAAAGATTATGTGCAAAGAAGAAGATAATCTAGAAATAAGATGCTATATACTTTGCACACATTTTCTTTGTTCTAATAACTGACTAACTTTTGCTGTTTGTATTGTCCTGTTTTTACAGGAAGAGACTAAAGATAAAAATCTGGCACCCGATGGCCTCTATGTTCCCAGAATCCTCTTTGTTGGTAAATATGTGTATAGGATTTATCATAATCTAGAACTTTGCAGTAATAGGATAACTGGTTGATCATAATTTCCTCTATATTCTTTTAATGTAAGATAAGATGTGCTCAAACCCATGTAATTAAGAATATAGGCTGTTTGGAAAATACATTTTGGACACTCAGAAATCTCACAGTAGTTTTAAGTCTTTTTTGCAGAATATGGATCCAAGAATAACAGATGGCATAGATCAGGTTGATGAGAAGGAAAGAAATAAAGGCTAACACACTCTGTAGTTATGTATTTTTAATGATGGTGTGGGAGGTGTTGGGGAAACTAGGACAGGATATTCTGCTTTAACTTATACAGCTTTCAGCTGTATGATTTCCCCACACAATTTTTCACTGTAACTGATGCTTCTTTGTTCTTTATTTTCTCACTTTCTCTAATATATTTTCAATTTCACTCTTTCATATTTCTACCACTAGTTGTTTTTATTGACTTCTATAGAAGCACAAGTGATCAACTAAATGAGCAGTAACAGCAAAACAGTTGATGACAATCAGGTAATGTTGATGTCGATGTGTGTGACATGTCTTTCTGCAGATCCATCCAAGACTGTGCGCACAAGCATAACAGGAGGGTACAGCAACCGCCGCTACACCTACAAGCCTGATGACATGGCAGTTTGTGAGTGACCATCCATCTACTGTAATGACAGTTTGTGGGGGAGGAAAGAAGAGGATGAGGGGGCTACAGACCTCACCTGTCAGCAGTGTGAAGACAGACTCTATTGTTTTTAACCTAAATCTTCCTCCTTCGACACTTTGACAGAAATGACAAACTTTTTTTGACATGGGTCTGACAGAGATAACAATGAACTGCTAAAATGCAGTGCACATATCTGCTTGAAAACATTTTACATTTGAGCTCTATTTAGCTTAAAACAAGCAAAGTCGGTAGCCAGTGGGGTAAACAATTGACTTAAGAAGACCTAATAAGAATAAGAAACATAACTTAAAATAAGATGAGTGCTGTTCTTGTTTCTTGTTAGCAAAAACATCACTCAAGCAATGCCTGTCTAGAATATTGCCCAACTAGGATTCAAAACACTGAGCTGCCATGCCAACTGACTTTTGGTACTGTAGCCGTGACAACATTGATCATTTTGGTCCAGACTGAAATATCTCATCAACTGTCCCCCAGTGTCTTCTCTGAATGACTTTGGCAAATGCTTGAGTTTTCCTGGAGGGTCATCACGAGGCTGACCTTTTTGGTTCTGAGTTAAATCTCATCAATTTATTCTCAACTACAGAATTGATTGTCATGAAACTTGGTAAAAGATATTTGTGGCCCCCAGAGGACAAATCTCAGTGACTTAAGTGACTTTTCAGGCATGTGTAGTCAAAACAAGGGAAAAAAATATATGTAATGCAAAATAGTTTTGGATGATGAGAAAAGTATTACTATAATGTTAGACCATCAAACAACTGCTGCTCTTCGAGCCTGAAGGTTATTGGGGTTAACTTGGCTTTAACGTGGAACAGAAAGTTCCTCTTTGCTTTAAAAAACTACAACTTAGCTTCAGATATGCAATACAGATATGTTTGAAGAATTGAATTCACCACTGAGTTTGTCCAACATAAAATAATAAAAACAACATTCATACAGCATTCAGGTTTCAGGTTATGCACAGTATGTCAAAATGTGATTGGACCCTGCACCCCGAGTTGAAAACAAGCAGCACCTGTAGCTAGTACAGCCTTTATACATGTTGTCAGCTAGTTTAGTGTCAGTAAGGTAAAGAGTGTGGTCATTCAAATATGTTCTCTCCTTTTCAACAGTGGCCCAAAACATGAAGAAAGCCAAAGTCCTGCTGCATGCTGAACTCTAGCGTGTCTCAATCTGACGCCCATCTGTGTATTCCAGTCATGCTGGGCTGCCTGCTCAGTGGTCAGCACTGAAATGTTTACATGCTGTTCAGAGCTCAATAAAAGTGAAGGGTTCAATTCCTCTTTAATTTTTGTGCTTATAGAATGTTTTGATTAAAAGGTTACATAACTTTTGGTTGTTTAGTTACATTTCAGTATTCTGTACCTGTTTATCTACTTTGTCCTTTAAAAACACTAAACGCAAACACTATATATAATTTATGATCCTTCAACTAAACCTACCAAAATCATACTGCTGATGATAATGTTGTTCACAATTGACTCATTCAGTGGCAGGAGAAGGAGCAGGAAACAGTAGAAATATCTTTTGAAAATTAGAATCTGGTTCTAGGTTCACACAGGAATTTGCTGGACTTCAGTTAAAAATGCGGTGTTGAAGTGAGGTGGTTTTTCCATGTGGTAACAACAGGGAAATTTAATCTTGTTGGAAAATAACAAGAAAATTTGAAAATATACCACCTCAAATAATTCCATGGTTTGCCACTAGGTGGCAGTATAATATAGATGCCCAAAGTCTCAATGGTCTATCACTTTTTTAAACTGAGTCCTATTTCTCCTACATAAGCCTATTAATGAGGATATTTTCGGTATTTGTGTTACTGCGTAATGCCTACTGTACATCTTACAGTGTGTTTGTCAAATATCCATTATAAGATAAGCTTTCTTTCTTGAAGCTTGACAGGCATTATATTGTTGCAAATCTAGTTAGTACATGATCTATAGTTTCTGGACAATTCTGCATAGCAGTGTTTCAGTCTCAGATTGCATCTCTGGCTCTTTTAGTAAATGGTTCTCCCTGAAAACTGCAAAAGTATAGTTTCTAAACAACTCAACAGCCAAGACAGAATGTGACTGTGCTGCATTGCCCAGATGCAGTTTTTGACTGTCATAGCTGGATTAATGAGCTGTTTTAATTGTTTTTCATGTGACATCATTCCCCTTGTGAAAGAAAAAAATATGTGGACAGATGTAAATATACACTATATTGCCAAAAGTACTGGGACACCCCTCCAAACCAATGAATTCAGTGCACAAAACAAGGTCCATAAGGACATGGATGAGCGAGTTTGGGGTGGAGAAACTTGACTGTCCTGCACAGATCCCTGACCTCAACCTGATAGAACAAGTTTGGGATGAATTAGAGCGGAGACTGTGAGCCAGGCCTTCTCTTCCAACATCAGTGCCTGACCTCACAAATGCTCTCCTCGAAGAATGGTCAAATATTCCCATAAACACACTTCTAAACCTTGTGGACATCCTTCCCAGAAGAGCTGAAGCCATTAAAGTTCATTAGTGTGTAAAAGCAAGCGTCCCAATACTTTGGCAATATAGTGTGTATAAGCAGAAGTGTTTTGCAAGTTTGCAACAGTGCCGACATAGACACAAAACTATTATTATACTATTACAACTTTTATAACTAAAAAGATTCATTCTGAACGTTTATTTATTTTTCATTTCTTTGAATTCAGAGGGGAATCTAAAACAGAAAAACATTTTAAATGGGTCAGTAAGTTTCATTTCTCAATATTATTCTTCCTTAATATCTACTGAAGGAACTGACCACTGGGAAATGATTAAATTATTCATGCTTTTTTTCCCTTTTTCACTGTCGACACTGACATCTGAAGCAATTGTGTGTCTGCTTTTCTCACATGTTTTTCGGGTTTCTTTCTCTCAGATGGACCCAAGATAAATCATCAGAAGCTCTTGAGTTTTTCAAATGATTTCCCTCCACTTCTTTTCTCAAGAAATGGGCTTCATAGGCTTACACCCCTGGGTTTATAACAAAAGTGTTTTCTACTTAGAATTTCCGACATCCTGGGTCTACCAATCCTCCTGGCTCACTGTGGTGCTATTCAGTGCTCTGTGAAAGAAATTATGCTTCCAAAATCCTTTCCAATATTTCATGCTTCCAAACCACTGACATATTGCTTTAGGAATTTGAAGTATATCTAGCATTAGTCAACAAAAAATAACAATTTGGCATAAGTGAAAAAACTGCAGAGGAATTTGTTTTTACACATAATTACCAAGATAATTTTCCTTAATAAGAGTTGAGGGGAGGAGTCTACTTGGTAGCTATACCTGTATGTGCACACGGATGAACATGGACATGTAATAAGCAGTTGAAAATCTGAGTTGGTATAAGCAAGCAGTCTACAAACACATTTACATACAGTATTTCATGTAACAAATTTTTACCCAGACCTTCTATAGGCTACCTCTCAAATACAAGTTCTCCTGCAAATGTGCATGTCTTATTTTTGTATGAAATTCTTTCCAATATCTTTGCAAGACTGACTCAGGGAGACTATGTGTGAGGCGTCAGCATCAAATTTCAGTATTTCTTTAGAGACACACAAGGACAATAGGACAAAAAGAGATACTGTCTCACAAGGTAAAGACTGTGTTAATATCCCAGTAAAAAGAGAGGTAATGCTGACTGATAGATGGGCATACCCACACAGCTGCATCCTCTTTTTTACTGATCATATCTTTTCAAGAAAGAGCTCTTTGTAACCAGTAGTGATAACTTCTCTAAAACTTCTAAAATAATTTGTGAGGTTCCCCAAGGATCAATTTTAGGACCATTACTTTTTAACATATACTGTATATGCTACCCCTGAGTGACATATTCATCTGAAGACACAGCATTCCATAGCTATGCTGATGACACTCACCTTTATGGGGCCATGTCACCTGATGACACGGGACCAAATAATGCTCTTTTTAAATGTATTCTTGACATCAGAACCTGGATAATGTTTTATGGCTCAACCAGGACAAACATGTATTTATTGATTACAACTGGCAACAAAACTGAATTCTCTAAGATTTAGCCTGAGCCAACAAGTTAAAAACCTTGATGTCATGTTTGACTCAGATGTGAATTTTAAGGCTTGTGTGGGGTTTGTCACTAAATCTGCTTTTTATCATCTTAAAAATATTGCCACGATGCAGCCATTCCTCTCTCTGAGTGACACAGTGAGACTAATGCATACTTTTTATATCCAGCAGATTGGACAACTGTAATGCTGTCCTACCTGGTCTATCTAAAAACATTATAAAAAATCTACAGTTGATTCAGACCTCTGCTGCCTGAGTGCTGACCAGGACCAAAAGCAGAGAAGTTTACACTAGTTTTAAAGTAATTACACTTGTTTCCTGTCAGTTTTCTGTATGACATTCTTCCGGGGTATGAAACTTTCAGGTCCACTGGCATGAATCTTTGGTGAAGCAGCTTTCAGTTTTTATGCACTGGGTCACTGAATTAGTCTACTAGGATCTGAGAAGTACTTACAGTGTTGATGTTAATATAATGTAATTTACGTAAATGCAAATTATTTTTCTATTATGTATTTATTGGTGTTGTTATTTTATTTTCACTGCATTCTTGTGTTATATTTTAGTGAAATAGTCTTAATGTTGTTTTTTTAGGCGTGCTGGTAATCTGTAAAGACCCTTGAATTTCATGGATTATAAAGTTTGATTGACTGATCTGCAAAAAAATTATATTGTGCTTATATTTGGTTGTTTTTATTTTCTCCTATAGTACTACAGTGGCAATAATCATCCATAAATTCGTGTAAATATGTCAAAGGAAGATTTTGAGACGTTTGCTTATGTGTTTTTCTTGCCAAGAATTGAGAGGATCAATATCACTTTTATATGTAGACTCAGAGGCACACAGCAGCAGAACAGTTTTGGACCCAGTACATGCAGGATGCAGCCACCGTGGCACCTGTACAAATAACTGAATCAGCAAGTAACATGTGCATCTGTAGTGTTTTTTTCAATAATTAGAGATGAGATAGAGTTAGAGTGAGATAGAGAGATAGAGTGTTTGTAATGCATTTAAGAAAGTTAACAATCTGATCTCAGCATATTTCACCCTTATTTTCCCAATACACAGCAATTTCAGTATGATGTGAAAGTCTCTCAATGAGTTTTTTTTTTTTATCTGGTCAACAGAAAGTTAGCTTCACTTAGCTTAAAGACTGGAAAAAGGGAGAAAAAGCTAGTTTTTACTGTGGTGGTATCTGGAAGTTGAGTCTATCATGTTAGAAACATTTAATTACTCATCCAAGTAGCTTCAGTCTGAGGAAAGTTGGTAAGATTCCACAAGCTGGATGAGTAGTGAAATGATTCGATCTCCCAAGAAAGTCCAGTTGCCATTATTCAGCTTCCCGATAACCTCACCTGGATGACTGAGACTACTTATTGGCAGTGCACGGAAATCTCCTGGAGTCACAGCGGGGTTGCCAGGTAACCAGCAGAGGCTCCAGGAGAAGGCATTTTCATCTAACACTAGTAGCTCAATGGTGATCACACCATACGCATACATGTCATTTGTAAACATGAATGTGAACTATTGACACATGAAGCATCAGGAATGAAACATCAGGCCTGTAATGTGAATGTGGCACGTGGCTGATCTGTATATTATCTTGTTGAAAGTAAAGCAGGATGAGTTACCAAATTATTTCCCAAAAAGCTCAAAGGAAATGAAACATTCACTACTCACAAAAAGTTAGGGATATTTGGCTTTCGGGTGAAATTTATGGAAAACATAAAAAGTTCACACTACAGTG
>JAUMHL010000014.1:23183505-23208041 GCA_032362345.1 Sandelia bainsii
TAGTGCATTTTAGGTTCATCCTGAAATTTCACCCGAAAGCCGAATATCCCTAACTTTTTGTGAGTAGTGTATGTGTAGCATACTGCTAGCTCTCGCAGATGCCAGTGATAACTGGCATAAAACATATCATGGGGCTAGTACTAATTTAAATAGCACTAATTTTCAAAAGTATAATTTGACTACTTTGAAGAAGTCACATTAAACTGGAAATTTTAAAACAAGGCAGGAACTGTTGAATTTACAGAAACACTGTTGCTGAACATTCTGTCCAACACACAGAGGTCCAAGCTTCTTCAGTTTGACTTTGGCACTGAGGCCTCCTGTGACAAGGACACTGGGCTATTAGTGCTCGTTTGCACACTGCTTGGACAATTTAGCTATTCAAATAGAGCCCGCTTACTGGGAAACAGCTCTTTAATGAAGAGATGGCCAGGTAAAATGCCATAAATCTATTCTTTTATTCTTACCCACACACTCATAAATACACACTGCCTGTGTGCATATAGAACCATTATGTACACCTGCGCATGTGCACGCATACCTAAAATGAACAGTATTAAACACAAACATATGCACACACACACTCCTCACACATAAGGGCAGAGAGATATTATAATGTGCTCTGGAAGAAACTTGCAGCAATTTTTGCCACGTAAATCAAAAAGGTCAAAATGCAAATGTCAGCTTTTCCTGCTTCCTTTTTAATTATTCTGTCAGGTTCAAAGAGTCGTCGTCAGAAAGGAGCTGTTCTGACAAAGGAAGGCCTGAGCTCACAGATAAGCTCAATCTGCGTCTCCTCTTGACACTTTCTTCTCTATACTTAGCCTATCTACACTCTTCTCACACACACACGGCGACACTTAGCATTACCTCAAAGTAAATTACAATGTATCGCTACGACCAGAGATGGTTTGGCAATTAGCAGCTGACTGTGGATTTTGAATCAATTAATTTTCGTTGTGTGGTGTCATCTTCTTAGCTGATTTTTAAACTCAGTTGATACAAGATTAAAGTCCAGTGTAGTTGGTTGTGATCATATAAAATTCTTTTTATTACAATTTAAATGTATTACATTCTCAGTTTTGCAGGAATTTAAATTATTAAATGTGAAGATTGTAGAAGGCCTCTGCACAGCAAGAATATCTAGTATGTTTTAATATTTTCATTTGTAACACATTTCTAATATTGTGCCTTTGATTCATTTTCTTGCATCCTACTTTATTCAATAGACACTGCTGTGAAAAAGTATTTGCCCTCTTTCACCGTCTTTCCCCTCAGAAAAATAAAAAGTCAGGAAGGGGGGAAATACTTTTTCACAGAGCTGTATGTCATCCAGGTTAAGTTATCTGGATGATGAGTCATGGCAAATGGACTTATTTCTTGTTAGGTTGAAACGTTTCATTACTCATCCAAGTAGCTTCCTCAGTCTGCGCTGTATGCTGTACTATTGCAAGCAGGTCTGCCAGTTAAGAGCTTGTCTATGTCGAAATTATTTGTTTAGGCAGCTTACTGTATGTTTCCTACAGAATATGTTCATTGTCAGCTCATGTTACCCTGCAACAGACACACTGACGTTATTTCTTTTATAATCACATCTCTACCTTGAGACTCTCCTCACTTGTCTCTTTGCCTTGGAGTCAGTGACAGTTGCTTTGATGCTTCCACTGGATAAAACCCTCCCACACGCAGAGACGCAAGGTCACAGAGGTACTCTAGCCAGTGAATAACAGGAGGCTGGAGTCAGTCGAGATGGAGACTGGTCTTGCTATGTGATTCGCCACATACATCAACTCCGTTGAGCAGAAAATTGAAATGGAAATGTGGGCCTTGAAAGAGTGTGGCTCCCATTTACCCCTGGACCAAAGCTAATGATTTGTCATTTCTCTCAGGGGCACAAGCTGCTGCCCTCGCTCTCACACTCGCACTGCACTGGAAGAATGGGCCGCTTCATTGTCCTCTGTTGTATGTATTGGTGTTTCATGCCTGTACGTTGCTCCTGTTTAACTCCAGCGTGGGTTTGTTTACAGTAATGCTCTGCTTTTCTATGATTCTAGTCTTCCATATTCTACTAAAAGTGTGAATACTTTAGTCATATTTCTATATTAATTTTGAATGTTCATTAAACAACTTTCATGAATCCCTGACTTAAGTTTTTTGTTGTTATTTGTTTGTTTCTGAAGGTCTGTTATGAATTTGAGAAAACCTATGTACATATATAGTAAGGAGCGTAGGCTTCTTGTATCCGACAAAGGCAGATGGGGCCGCATGTGGGCAGTAGCCAAAAAAGTAGGTGAACCTTTGGGATTTTCCTGGTTTTCTGCATTAACTGGTCATAAAAGGACCATTGATCTGTTTTTATCCTTTGTGTCATTATTGTACATTAAACATTTATCATTTACACACAACAACAACTTTATTTAAGTCTGAGTGTGCAAAATTCCTGCAAATGCATGACTGCAAGCTGTCCAGACCCAGAGGGGGTAAAGCAGCCCCAAATCATGATGCTACCGCTACATACTTTTAATGCATAACTGTTGATCCACCATTAATATTTTTCTTGTTGGTATACTTCTCAGCACCATCTATATAGGCTAGTGCTGCAGGCTTTGTCGAATTAAGTAAATTCTTAGTTTCAACAGTCTACAAAATATTTTGCAGTAGTCCTGGGGTGTCAAGGTGCCAATTTGACAAAGTGGCTTCCCTCATGGTGTCTTTTCAGCAACACCATTCTCCACGACACACTAGACCAATGAACTAGGCCCTTAATCAGCACCAGTGGTTATCTGTAAAGTGATGAATATCTAAACTCTTTGAGATGCTTTGTAACCATTTCCAGCTATATTTTTGATCCCAAGTCCCTTTTTTTGTATGTAAAATTACTATAGCTGAGTCACTAATTTTTATTGACTTTCAAATCTTCTCACTGCCTAACTCCTCATAAACGACACTGAAACAAGCTATTGATTTATTTGAGACCAGTAACTGATCCAGAAAATATGTGACCTATTGTTTGTGGCTGCTGGTTGAAGTAAAGTGAAACTGCATTCAACTCTAAAATGTAGAGCATGTATTCTAATAGCTGTAATTATATATATGTTTATGTAAGCAGCATCACAGTAGTTGGGATTCAGCAGATGGATTTTTAAATTATTAAAGACCAGAGAGTTTCTAACAAGATTTGGTCCGGGCTGCTTCATGACAGTTTGAATCAGATTTTTCATGAGCTTTCATCATGTTGAGTATGAGGGCTGAGTGTTTAAAGCAAAGCTTGATATGTGATTTATTATTGATCTGATGTCAGGATCTGCTGGGAGACTAAACAGACACAAACACACTCACACTGCAGTCAGAAAGTATTCTCTATTGACAGGAAGCGCTCCGTGACTTCTGTGTTTCCTGTTCAAACTTTTTACTTAGATCATTAATTTATTGACTGCATTTTAAGGTTAGTGCTCTAGGCCAGGTAAAAATGAGAGTCAACATTATTAAAATCTGAAGTCATATTTTCTCTATGATTTCTCTCAGATTAGTTATAATTAGCCATGTAATATAAAGTGTTAAAGTGCTAAATGCTGTAAACACACACAACTACGCACAGAAAACTGGATGACATGATTTCCCTCCTTGTGTAAGTTTAGATTAAAATAAAAATTTAACAAGCAGTATAATGCATGAGATGCTTTCATTTGACTAATCCAGCATGAACTTGAGTCTGACTGAAACTGAATACGTTTGCAGTTTTGCAATTTACTAAAACTAGTTACTCTAGTGAACATGAAACATGTCATCTAGAAAAAATATATTCAAAACTTCAGGGTGATCACTTGTTCACTTGTAGAGAGAGTTTCAAGTTTCAAGATCAAGTTGTCTGCATGGTTAGAGACCTTCAGTAAGACTGTTGGATTAATAACTTCAGACAAACAGGTCTCACGTGCTGAATAGGTTTATAATGCATGGCTAATATGTGCTCAAAATGTAAGCATATATGCACAGAGTAGGGCTTTTGACAATGCATGCATATTTACTGCTAACGTGTAATAAAGAAAAACAGGTTCTGGGTGGTACTCCCTGCTCGGCCTTCTGCCTGTCGCACCTCCTCCGGTGCACCTTGGGTCAGATGCACGGTCTTCAGCTGGTGCCACCTTTCACTGATGTTTCACCCACTAGCCAATACATCTCCGGGTGTGGGGGCATGTGGCTACTTAGGGACGTCTCCCTGCCACCCCCTGCGTCTGACCTCATACGCTGTCCCTCCTCCATAGCCACAACCAGTAGCTTGCTCTCTCTGCCTCCTCCGCTAGCTCCTTGACGGCCCTCTGCAGACTTGTGCCTGTTGTTCCTATGGCTCGGAGGAGCTGGATCACTGATCTGCCCACAAAACCCCTGCACCCGATCTCCACTGGGTGTATGGATGCTGCCCAACCTGCCTCTTCGCATTCTGCTGCCAGGTCCGAGTACTTGAGCCATTTTAGCCCGTGTGCTGCTTCCCCTGGGACAGTCAACTCAATGATGAGGACCCGCTTGGCAGCCGCGGACCACATCTGGTCTCAGGGTTGGCTGCACAATCTCGCTAGGGAAGATGAGTTGCCTGCCGAGGTCGACGCACATCTCCCACGCCTTTCCAGGGGTCAGCAGTGATCTAACCTGGCCCACTACTGGCTTCTGCTGGCCCGCTCCCAGTTGGACGAAGGAAACACTTGATGTTTGGTTCCCTAATGAGGTGTTTGCGACCACTCTGCATCTCTACAGGAGCTCCGCTAGCTTCTTCAGAACCTGGTTGTGTCGCCATCTCAGGCGCCCCTGTGCCAGTGCCACTCTACATGTTGACAGAATCTGTTGGAGGCCTGTGATGTTTTTGCTGCACAGGGGGCACTTATCTTCACTCCCAAAACACAATGCTAGATTTTGTGGGCAAGCCAGGGTGTCGTAAGCTGCCCTCACCATGAAACTAAGCCGTGCCTGTGGGGCTTGCCAGATGTCCTTCGAGGTAAGGACCCAGTGGATGGTGCCCTCCCACCGGTTCCATGCCCCGTTTACTCTGGGACACCGCCTTGATGAGTTAGCGCTCTTGCTCAGCTCGAGCAACTTCCTCTATGACCAAGGCCTTCCTCTCCTTCCTCGAGGCTTTGGACCAGAACCTGACTGGTTCTCCCCAGCCAACTCCAGCCCGGCCTTCCTGGACTCTCCCCAAGACCTCCCTATGCTGCAGCCTGCTGACTGACTTCTGCCTGGGCCCTCCACTTGCCGTATGTTACTTTAATGTTTAACCCACGCTGGCAGCATCACTGGTTGTTGCTGCTGTTTTGAATTCACTCTAGTTCTGTGGATCTGCACACATAAGAACAACCACTGATGGAAAGCCTGGCGCTGTACTCGAGTACAAATTAGACATACTTTTCTTTCTTCAATCTTTTGTTACTTTACAGTCATTCTCTATTGCCTTTTACATGGGAATATTTTATGTTGTATTTTTTTTGCCACTAGATTTCACAGACAGCTAAAGTTACCAGTTACAACTCACTTCTTCAGGTTCAAGTTTTGGGGTATTCTCATTTTAGTATTGTTCAAAACTTACTGATGAAGCAAAACTACTAAATTCTCTAAATGGTTAGAATGGCAACTCTCACTCAACTTTTGGAAATATAGCTTGTTGTCCTACTGTATGAGGTTCACTCCGAGTACTCCGGTTTCCTCCCACAATCCAAAGACAAGCAAATTAGGTTAATTAGTGACTCTAAATTGCTTGTACAGTACGGGTGAAGGTGAACATGAACGGTGATAGATTGTAGACCTGTCCGTTGTGCACCCAGCCTCTTGCACAATGACAATTGGGATTGACTGCAGCACCCGTGCGACCCTTGAAAGAATAAGCAATTTGAGAAACTGGAGAAAGACGTCTTCATTCTGTTCTGTTACTGTAAACATTCTTGTGGTAATGCACTCAAAATGTAAGATGATGCAGTTCATTTGCTTTTTAGTGGATTTTAAAGGGACTTTAAAAACCTTATCACATTTGGTGCTGTGGTCAGTCATAAGCGAACATAGTTATTCAGTGCACACAAAACACATCTTATATAAATGGACAACATCTAATCCCCCCCGTATCCACTAATTGTTTCACAGACACACTATAGAGTCAAAAACACTCAGACCTTGATAATAAAAAATCCCAACCATGTGCCAAAGTAAACTAAGAACTCTTTTATTTTTTATTCATTTTATATATCTATCTTTAGCTGTTTTATTTTTATTTCTACATGAGTCCTTTAAAAGTTTGTCATCATGCTAGGTGCACCTTCAGTGTTGGTAGTACATGCAAGGTTGTGTTTTTTTTGTTGGTGAAGGTTTTCACACATTGGACAACTGCTGAGAAGGAGAACTGGGAGCAGTGGCTCTGAAACCCAGAGCGGACAAACGCCGACCACTCTGGAATCACCAAACAAACATGTAAAACCCACTACAGATGCAGCTGCAGGGGAGGCTGGGACAGGGTTGGAGGGCACTGACCATCATCAAGGATTCACAGAGGGTTAAGCAGAAGCAGTTCAGTTCTTGCTTTGATAGTTGCCACCCGATCCATAAACGGGGGACTTTTTTTTTTTTTTTTTAAATCATGACATCATTCGTTGACATCTTTAGTGCAGTCGAAAGAAAAACAGAAACTCTATAAGCAGGCAGTCTTTAGGAAAGCAATATACAAATAAAAAAAGACAGCTTTGTGGGAAGAGAAACTAACGTGCGAAGAACAAAGACTGGAGGAGCAGCAGGGCGGAGGGAAGCCTCATTCACACTCCTGTTTGTGATGGAGTGGCATTAAAGGAGACATCAGGAGTATTGCTTGTGACTTTGGTTTGGGTCTATTTGTCAGGGGGCAGTGGATCCCACTGTTCTGTGATTTTTTTTTTTTTACCTTCAAGTCAACTGTTGTTCTAATACTGACTCAGAAAACAGCCAAGTATAGCTGAAAAGGAAACATGGATGACATCACACGTGCCACCTGGTGGATGCCACTTTGAGCTGAGGCACCTTACAATGCATATTTTTTCGTGTTTTTCAAACATGGGTGGCTACAATGTGGATGAAGTCTGTAATAACCCCGGCAGTGTTCGTGCCATGCTTTATGATGCCCAGTGAGTCACACAGAACCACTAATACTTACTTTGGAACATGAACACCTTCACAATACCTGCAACAGGGAAAAAGTCCGTAACAGTTTTAAGAGGGTGAGATGGACTGATTGTACAGGAAACAGAATTTTGTTGTTTTTGTTCCTTATACACACAAAACTACTACACTGCAGCAATAATGATCACAGGTCACAATATACACGTGGCCACTGGCAGCTACAGATGCACTAAAAAAGCCTGACAATTCAATTTCCTCCATTAAGAGTGGAGCTTTTGTACAAATAAAAAAAAAAGTTCAGTGGATATACAAAAATTAAACAATAAAGGGTTAATTCCAGAAAATAATGTGTGAGATATTAATAAGAAAATCTTTCTAAGCAAAATACTGGGTCAGAAATGCACAAGGACATCATCATCTTTGGTGAAGATTCCACAGAGTATGCTTAAAGACGCCTGAGCACACACATAGATTGCACACAGACCCACACACACCCACACTCCCTACTAATTGGAATAGAAATTCACTGTGGCTACTTGGACACATCCTCATTTACACAAAGGATGCGTCAAACCAAATCACAAACCACTTCTGGAACTACGCAATATGTTTTCTGAAGGAGAGGAGGACGATAATGACATCACATTGTGATACATTTGGTTGTGACCTACTTGGTCGAGTTTATCAGATACTAGCATAAAACGTTTGAGTCTGTTCATAAAAGGACTGCATATTATACCACTGTTCCTCTAGGTGTTTCCCAAGAGAATTATGTGGAGGGTTTACAACAAGTTTGCACCTCAAACAATCACTACAGACTGGTGTAATGTGGCATCTAGTGAATGTAACCTCACGTATGTGGCATTACAGTACATAAACCATGTCTTCTATTAATAGTTCAACAAACAGCTATCATGGATTTGTTCTGCAAACACTGTAGTATTATCCCCTATCCTCCAATGCCCAATCTTAACAAATAAGGGGGAAAAACTGTCCCTGTCCCTCCCACAAAAACAAACAATCAATCAATCACAAGAAATCTAGAAAATAGAGACAAAGATTCAAAGCTGCCTGTGGAGGAAGATGCTGGCATTCATTCAAAATCATTCACTGATGGACGCACGGGGCTCTCCACCGCGTGTTTTCTGCTCTGCAGGCGTCCCAGTTCAGTTCCCATGCAAAGCCATGGCTTAGATCAAGGAAAAAAAATACAACGTGCAGCACCTCCCAAAGCTTGTCCCAAGACCCAGGCGAGGGCAGGAGTCAACATGACCCCCCCCGACTGTTCAAGTATGAAATGAGAGTGACACAAAATAACTTACAGAACGTATGCATGAATGAATGAGTAAGACATAAAAACAAATCAGCTGAAGTCTATTAAAGTGTCACCTGGCCTGTACTGTATGTTCTTTCCAGTCAGCGAGTCACGGGGGCCACAGTATTTTGCAACATTTTCTTCTTTAATACAGCCACTAAGAACATGTAGTCTCATCTAAGCAGTGGACCAGATAACATAGATTAAATGTTATAACTATTTTACGCTCTCTTTCTTGTCAGCACTAGATTTACATCCTGAAGATTTATGCATCTTTAAGTTAATTGTAGTAAGTATATATATATATATATATATAGATGTATGTATATATATATATATAGGTAATGTAGGTCCATACACATTAGTTTTATTTAAACTGTTTCTAGGCTACATTTCACCCTAGTCTGGCTACACTCAGTGATCAAGAAAATAGATAAACCTCTATAATTTCCACATGTAAAACATTATTTTTCAGGGAAACATATTGAGTGGTGTAAAAACCATGGATTCCAGTTTTAAAACAATAAAACAACAACAACAACAACAACAAAAAAAAGCAGATGAAACCATCCATTAAAACCAATTAAAAGACAAAAGTGATGATAAAAGGTGTGGCTGAGGTTCTCTGAGGAATGACAATAATGAGTTATGGATGGTTTGCGAAAACTATGCACGTTTATTTCCACAAGAACAAAGTGCACGTGCGAGCCGACACATGGGACGGAGGTAAGTGTGTATGTGGGCTGGTTAATAAGGGTCTCTCTTTCAGGCCTGGGTCAGGGGGGAAGAAGTGGGGGTTTTAGGAATCCCTTGGTCCCTTGACTCCCTCAGGAGCTGAGGGTGAACTGGTCTTGCTCAGTGGGCTTTTTGACCCAGGCCCCCAGGCCGGCCTTGTGGAAGGCCTTGATGAGTGCCTGTTTGGCGGAGTGGTACTCTGTTGCTGCCTGCTTGGCTTCATGGTAGGAGCTGGGCTTCAGCACCTTGATTCGTAAGATTGACGACAGCTGAAAGGGAGACAGAGAGAGAGTCAAAAAGAAAGTAATGTCAGGTAAATGAGTCTTCATGTCACAATCAAGAAGTGATTTAGTTGTGTACTGCATAATGAAGTCAGGTGAAGGTCTGGGTTATTTTCTGAGTAAATATATACTGACTACATCTGTCATATCTGTCTTTAAAGGACTTCAAACATAATGAAACATAAAATAAGTAAAATAAAGTAGGTACATAAATTAGCAAGACTGATATTAGTGGTAGTTTTCCAAAACACTACTGGTGAATGGGGCTGGGTATCAAGCTACTTTACTCAGACTCAGATGCATTGTACGGTATATTTACCTTCGTGTGTAGGCGCACCCAGCGGCTGTAGAGGGCATGCTTGCAGAGACGTGAAGCACGGCCCATGTCGTCCTTGCCCGTGGTTGCATTGATCACCTCTAGCGCCTGGTCACCCACCGTCCAGTTCACGCTGAAGTTTGGTGCCTTGCCTGGCTGCCTGGCCTCGGCATTACTTATACCTGAAACCAGAAATACCCAGAATCAAAGTGTGAGCAGTACACCAAAGCATGCATGTAAAACAAACACTGTCCTTTAGCAATTATCTCTCCCAGTCTGCAGTATCTGTGGGAGGCTCACAGCATCCAGTCCTCCTGGTTTCCCACTGCATTAATGTATTAAGCAGTGATGAGGTATCCACATGTCAGCCTATTTGTTCAAATGACAGCTGCTCCCACAGTTCCAGTATCTTGGAAGAGCAGCCAGGAGGCCTCGTAGGGCACACAACAGGGTTTTGGCCTTCACTGTATCTCAAGCTTAGGTGGGAGATGCTGATGCCATTAATCCCTGTGTCTTGCTATTTGTGTGTGTGTGTGTGTGTGTGTGTGTGAAGCTCATTGGTTCCATTTGGCAGCACTTGTGGCAGAAGATGATTTAAAGTAGATGAAATTCTCAGTGCTCTAACAGTACAGCCCTTCACCGCTAAAAACTCTCTAAAGCGGAAAAGGTTAATAACCCCCTACTATTATCTCCTTTACCCGTCATTTAGAGAGCAACCAGAGAGGAGAAGCAGAGCTGTACATACATCCAACCCCTGTGATATGACGGCTCATGTCATCCCCTCAGATCTAAACAAAATGACCACAGTGTCACTTCAGGGCTCTGATTAACCAAGTGTTACTTCCTGGGAAAAGGAGCATGTCATGAAATAACTGCACTACTTTGTGTGGTTACAGCTAGATACAAGTGAGTGGACGATTCAGCACACAAAATTACCTTTCATAGTGATGTTCTATGATGTGAAGCAAGGTGCTGGTGTTATTAATTAGTTATTCATTTCAAAAGATCATAATGCTTTGCAAAATTAAATTTAAATATTATTAATGATAAAATATGATGTCATTTAAATCATATAATGTACAACTGTAGTATCGACAAAAATGCTTTAACCAGTTATTCTGCACAAAGATATCAGCACTGAAATGTGTGTAAGTGTGATCTTGAGTGTTTACAGATTTTTTACAGAACTAATAACAAATAAGAAAACACTAGTGAATGTCAGAATCTTTGTAAAATCTGCTTAATGGGTTCTAAGAAGAAATGTCTTCTTAAGAACACTTTGTTTTTTACTTTAGCAGTCTTTCATGTCTGTTGTTGTCAGTGTTTCTAGCAGAAATAGGGAATACACTACTTGGAAAAAGCTTGGCAGAGCAAAAGTTATGTTAGGAAAATGAGTTAAATTAAGAGTTAAACATCAAATGTGTTTGGTGCAAAAAGATCAGGAGAATGTACCATTCCTTACAGGCAAATTTAGCATGTTTTTGTTTCACTTCTCAACAACTAGAAGACAAAACCTCAATGCTAAATTTAAAAATGGAAAGCCGGAAAAAAAAACTGCTGGAGTCCTTGTCCATATGTCCTTTTTAAAAGGTCAGGCCAATGCTGATCTCTTACAAAAAAAGATAAAGCTATTCAAATTCCACAGGAACTAGGTAAATGTCAACTCAGATCAAACAGAGGAAAAGCAATAACAGTCTTCCTGCTGTGGACGGACCAGTGAGACTGAGAAATGTGTTCACTGTCCTCTTTGATATTTAGACAGCTGGAGTTTGATTAGCAAAGACTATCAAGGAGATCCATTCAAAACATGAAAATGTGAATGGGATCATGCTAATAATTCAACGTCTCTTTTGTAAAGTTAAAATTTCTGCAAGTTACAACAGAAATCTTTTCTTTTCTTTTTTTCGTCGTATTCCTCCATCTCCCCCCCACATCAAGTCTTACCGCTGAGCAAAGGCCTGTTGAGAGTGAACTGCTGCGGCAGGTCCTCGATATCTGCAATGCGCTGGTACATGGCCCGGGAGAGGTGGTCCGCGTGGTAAAGACTGCCAAGGATAATGCTGGAGAAGTAGATTGGCACTGTGAAGTAGCTCATCAAAGAGCCCTGGATGCCCACCACATTCCACCTGCAGAGGGAAATTGGAGATTATTTACTGGATGAGTTGTGTTTTTAATTAGTTTTCTGGTGACAAAGAGCTTGTTTAAATGATTTTACCAAAAAATACACTTCCATTAGGAATAGGTTTAACTTTAGTCAACAACAAGGACACAGTGTGAGATACTCAGAAGCTAGTGAAATAGCCAAACCAAACCAAAGGCTTTGGTTCACTTCACACAACTTAATGCTTATTCATGAACATCAATAACATTCAAATGAGCTACACAACAAACACTTTGATTCCATAGCAACTGCCTGCATGAGCTGCAACCATCAGTAAACAACGCTTCATTCTCATTCTAGCTGTTATTAGAAACTGTTAATTCTTTGTCTTACTAACATGAAATGCAGGAATGATAGAGAACATCCATAAACATGTCCTGGAAACTCTGGCGGTTCGAGATGAGCACTGTTTTTTGTAGAACAGAAGTACTAAAGGACATTTCATAATCATTGAATGTTTGGAGGCTGAATATACAAAGTAATATGACAATGTTGTATGTGCATTGGTGGGTGCACACATACAACAGCAAAAGCAAAATATATAAAAGCGTAACCAGCCAATGCAGCCTGCTGCACACTATGTGTGTACAGATGTATTTATCCTGAGGTAGCTAATTAAATCTTCTACAGACTTATGTGTATTTCTATCCCGTGTCATTAGCAATCTCTCTCCCGTCATTTTCCCATTGACATGCTCTGTGAAGCGTTGCCTGCCTACATCACCAATAGAGACAGAGACAGATATAGACAAAAAAAATTAAAAAGAGGAGGAGACACATGGAAGAAATGAAAAAAATGTGAGAGAGAAGGAGTAAAGAGACATAAGAGAAAGCAGCAGCAAAAGCAAGAGAGAAATGAAGGATTTAAAAGATATGTCTGGAGTATTTTACATTTTCCCTCCTGTCAATAAACTTCAAGGAAACAGTCAAAACCAATATTAATAATTAAAATGAAAAAAATTATAATTTTGCCATTCTCTCAATACCTTTTCTTACAATGTACCGCATTTGGCCTGTAAGTCCATTCATACATAAAATCTTAAATACATGTCACAAATCTATAGTTTAAAAAAGGCTGGAAATAGTTTTTTGCAAACTTTGTTGTGGATTTAATTTTAGATTGATAAATTTGTTTGAAAATGTGTCCATTAATAGTTTCTTGTTCATCAGTTCAGACCAATTCGGGTTTTTGTTTAGGGTCAGGACACTAAAGTCATTATACATGAGGCTATGGCTAAACATGCAATGCTGGTATATAACAGGCTCATTTCAATGTCAGTTTGGGTCTTTTTTTGTTGGATTTGTGGCTATTAAAAATAATATTGATCATCACTAAACTTTACCATGTAAAGAATGTTACAAATTGACAAAAACAACACTGACTTTGTGTTGACAGCTATTCGCATTCTTCCTCTCACTCCAGACAGAGTGAGTGTGTGAAATTACCAACATGAACAGAGAACATTGGGAAATATCCGAGCACAAGACCCCAGGCGACACAAGGGGTCCATTGTTTCCATCTGCAATATTCTCTGTGTACATGTGTGTGCAAAGGTGCATGATATTGTGAAACTGAGGGAGGACAAAATGAAATCTTTGAATTCATAGCTGCGAGCAGTAAAGCACACATTCACACATTCAGCACAGTCAAACAGCTTCATAATATTTTGGTCCACGCACAAACTGCAGTAACACACACATACTTGCACAACAACAATGTAACACAAATACATCTGAAAAGACTGTAAAGGACAAGCACAGTATATAAAGAAACCACAAACAAGCAAACACACATTCTGAGTTATATTTTCAGAGGCATTCAATTTCTTTCCCATCAAACCTCTTTTTTCTTTCTTGTTGTTATTTTATTCAATATAAAGCTCTACACGCACAGTACACACAAACACGCCAACAATGTCTGAATGTTTCAGAAGGCCCACACGACCAGCTGTTAAAAAATGACACGAGAAACCAAGACAAAACAGAGAGAAACATCCAAGAAGAGCTGTGCCTGTTCGCTAATGAGCTAATGCAAATAGCTGTGAACAACAGAAACGAGGCAGAGAACTGCTTGTTCTAGGTGAAGATTCGGGACTGGGTGTGTAATCAAAGGAAAATGAGAGGAGAGAAAATGTGTAAAGAGGGAACACTGAGGGCATGGTCAAAATGTGCCAGTCGGTTGCTGTATTAAACAGCAGCCCCGTGGCTAACAATCACTCACATGGGGACAGAAACTGGGCGCAGTAGATTTCTCACCTGGCTAATAGCTGTATCACGATAAGGTAGACCCTTGCATAATGTTTTCTCATAGTTTAAATGTACTACTTCAAACTGGTTTAGTTACTGATGCACTATATTAACAGTACTGTGTCGACTTTTAAAATATCTCATGTTATTACTTATTATCATGTTAAATCCTGACTATAAAAAAAACCCATATGACTATTTGTGTCGTCTCCTATTTTGCACTCTACTGAGTTGGATCTCACCATACAAAATCTGAACCAGTAGTACCACTAGTGACACGCTGAAGGGGCAACAACACCTCTCGCACAGTGCAAACAGCATTCGCTACACAAGTAGTCGGCATTCAATCACTCTGTGCGTTCAAGCAAGCCATTATGATCCTGTATGGAGGAAGAGGAGGAGGAGGCTCATGAGAAGAGTTATGGAGAAGTTTTATCGTTCATCACAAGGGAGGCACAATGTTGCCTTGAACATGGACAGAGACTGAAGGCGCTATGATCTGCCTGCAAAAATGGCCCCAGAGACAGAGGATCTATCAACTCAATTGTCCCTGACACTCCCTGAAGAAAACAATAGACTTGAAATGACAAAGTGAGGAGATAATGCAACTCTTCACAGTATGAGTAAATAAAACACTTGGAAAAATAGTGTGAAACATGGCTAATCATGGTTTAACTATGAAGTTCAGCTGCAGTCTTTTTAAGACCTTTAGTAATACAACAGATATGAAATCTAATCTCATTTTTATGGTTATACAGGTCAAAGTATGACACAAAACCAGTTGGCTATAATTATTCATGAAGCAGATTCATTTATTGACACCGACTTCTCTTCTAGCCATATATAATAACTGACTTCAGTGTGAAATGAAGCCTGATAATCAGCAGGAAATTAATGGAAAGGTTTAAGAATTAAGAAACAATTAATTTAATTTCTTTGCTAAAAGTGACATGCTGGGCTTAGGGTAGGCTAGCAGCAGTATTTATGACAGGTCTGATGACATTGACTTAAACAATACATATAAACTGACTGAACAGGCAACTATCTGCATGAACAATCAACTTGTAAGTTATAGATGTAAATGTACCTTACGGATACTGGAATTTTTTAACCTTTGAATAGAGGCAGGCTAGTCTTACAACAGGAAACAACAAATTGCCAGTTACATACTATGATATAAATCAAAAACACTGTCAGCAGCATTGCATGTAAAGGCTGAACTGAATTTGAACCACATTACCTTGCAATCTTGTCACTGCATGACATTGTGAGTAACCTCTCTCCTTGCAGCACGCCGTCCCAGGTCTGGATGGTGTTGCTGGACCTTACTGGGATGGTGCCCTCTCCTGACTCGATTTTGGTCCTTAGCTGGCCCCGAGCTTTCCGGTTGGGATGTCTGTCTCCTTGGTCTGAGCAAGACAAAAGCGCGGGAACAGAGACATAAGTGACATGAAATATACAAATAAAACACAAAACAGACTAGCTCCCTGTGTCAAGACAAATATGTCACATTAATTTGGTAGTAAAGGACACCTCAGCTGAAATTTGTTTATCCACATGCAATCTCATCAATATTAGAAAATTGAGACTCCAAGAAAAGAAAAGAAGAGAAAACAAAACAAGTAATGGCTTTCACACAAGTATGACCTATTATTTATTATTATGTTATCAACGTTTTCTGCTGTTCCACCAGCAGGCGCCATCTATTCAGTGACTAATTGAATGTGGCTGTTTTCTATTCAGTCTGCCATGTGCAACGGAAAACACTCTGACAAGAGTAAGAGGAAGGTTAATCAGTCCGACAGTGTGGGTGGGCTGGGCGGGGGGAGAGACTGATGGAGACAGACAGAGAATGACAAAAAGCTCTAATTACTAGAGCCTTGTTTAAATGTATCTGTAATGCGTATTTGGACATTGGAGTGAAATTCTAATTAAATGAAACCAAGCATAATAGGAAAAACCTACAAATTTAATTAAATAAAATAAACTGTTGTTGAAACTGAAATCCAAGCTAACACGAGACCAAATTAAAACCATGTCGGCTGAGAAGAGAGTAGCGCGAGACGGTGTGTGGATGCTACCTTCCACTCCGGCCTCGTGTGGAGAGAAGATCCTGGCGTCTCCGCATGGCGAGGTGCTGATGTACAGGTGGAACTGAACGTTGTCCTTTAACCTGTAGCCTCCCTTGTCACATTGCACAAATATTGACTTCTGGTGGTCATCCTTGTTGTTGCTATGACAATAGACAAATGGCAAATTCAAGACACAGCATTAAACCTACACTTACACTTTTTTCCCCCCCCAATATATCTTTTTGGGCACAAAATTAATTGAATTAGATACAGCAAAGGGCAGTGTAAATAAATGGGATTGGATTATGAATACAAGCCACATCCCAGCACAACACAACAAGCCAAACATTGAACTGTGCTTAAAGAAAATTAACACCGTACACTGACCTGAGGAAGAACTCCAGCTGTGTGTAGAGGTACCTGATGAGCGAGCGTCGAGCGATTATCTCAGCATGGCAGTCATTGAGTGCCAGGCCGCGGTCGCTCATGTACTCGCCGTTGATGCATTTGGTTCCTGTGGAGACACAAATGACCTGTGCTTCCTTCACATCTGTTCCTGTTGGGGGCAAAACAAACAAAGACATATTAGTCAATGGATGTGCACAAGTACATAGTGAACTTGTGTTTTTATGCCCTTGAGAGGTTGGACTGCAATAATGTACAACCTGGTTGAAACGTTGTTCATGTACCTAACACATGATGAAATTAAAGTCGACAAAGAAGAGGGAAGGAGGGAAACGTGCCTCTATAGCTGCTTAATGCTTCATTATGTGTAATAGCTGGTTTCTAAATGTTTCAGTCTGCTGTTGGGTGCTCAGCAGGTAATGTATAGTGGGGTTTTTAGAGGTTTTTCACTAAAACACAATAAAGTGCCATGGCCACAACGAATGCAACAGTAGAGTTGCTGGCTTAACAGTTAAACAATGAGCAAACAGCCATTAAACAGCTCCATAACGAGAGAGTTACAATGGTAATACTGGTAAAATGCACTTAAATTATCCGAAGTAAAATTAATAAAAGCAGAATTATGGCCACTGTGAGTGTTATACATTTATATACTTTATTAATAGATTTATTAAAGTTATTAAAGAATAACTTTGGTCATTTTCTAAAGTAACATTATTTTCAATAATCCTCATACAGACATTAAGACCAACAATGAATTGCCTCTACTCATATATATATATATATATGCACATCACTGATGACAAGACTGGAAACAAAACTGTGGTTGTGTAACTCAGCTCAGCACGCTGATCATTTCTCAAATGCTTTAAGGGCTGCAACGATATTTTTTTTCTTTGAACAACACTGAAAATGTGACTTTGAGTTTAGTGTTTTCTAAGCATGAAAACACCATCTATTTCCCAGAATCTACCTGTTGTCATGACAACCCCCGCTAGGACTTTCCGTCGCGCATGGGGGGAGGTGAAGTTTTCTGTCAGCTCACTGAACTTATCCACCACCAGGCGAGAGACGGCATCAGCCAGAACCTGGAATCACACACAGACAGACGCGTGCAGAAACACAACAGGAAGACACGTACACACGCAGACACACAAACATGAACTTGTGTCAGATATGTCAGCTTACAAAGCGCGTCTGATGTTATCCTCCCCTGGAGCACGATGTACCTGTCACAGTGTTTGCATTCAGCTACAAACAAGAGTCAGAGCGTTGAAACGGCAACAAGTGAAACTGGGTTGACCCCCTTGAGGTATAACTAACTGTCTTTCAAGCAACGCTGTTTGCGTTTGGCATGACAGTTATAATTTACCATCTCCCTCCTGACAGTGAAGCAAAAAACAAGCAAAAACCAGAGCGAGAGATGTTTTTCAACTTTTTTCACATAATTTTAAACCACGATCAAAACTCCTGGAAAAACTCAAGTGAACTTCACACATCTTTTGTTCTTGGACAGTCAGCTCGTCTCGCTGGCTCTTTATCCATTGCTAATGTGATGGAAAATGACGACAACCAAGAGGCAAGATGACGGCTGGGTGACCACAAATTAAAGAGATTAGTCCAATATTACTTCCCTGCTATTCGGAGTCACCCACTCGTAGACAGACCATTTGACTTTCGAATGCCAAGGTCATCTGTGGTGTAGAAATGGCTGTTAATTGCTTGCAAAATAAATTACAGTACTGATCAATATGTCTGTGTTTTTGTCTTGCATGTTTTAAATAGTGTCTTATAATATATTATGTATATTATATTACATATTGTACTGTGTATATATATCCCCTTTCATGACCTTTTCTTGCTGAGAATAGGAAATTGATGTTTAATAGTGTCTTGTATGATGACCTCTAGTAATGTTAATATCTTACTTCTCTCCTCTCTTTATGAATGATCTTAAAGATTTTGTAATCTTGTTCTTATTTTTATTTTAATGGTGCTGCATATGTTCTTTTTTTCTGTTTGTCAAGCTAGACTAGGACAACCCAACATAAAAAACGCACACATAAAATACAAGGTCAACAAAAGTTTCTATTAAGAGAAGAGCAAAAGATGTTTCAATTTCTCTTTTTTGGGGTGGGTGGGAGGCGTGGGAGGAGAGTTATTTATAATTACGACTTTCTCTGTCTCGTTTGTGTCAGTGATTTCACAAGCTTATGCACATATTTGTCATTTTTAACTGAGGTGGGACTGGTTCGGAGTGGGGGGACAGCTGGGGGCAAACCCTTCAATAGAGGGGGGCAGCTGCCTACCTGTTACCCTGTAGATCCACCCCCTGCACAGTCCCTGTCAAACTAGTAAACTAAATTCCACAACAATTTGGCATTTCAAACAATAATTTCATTACTTAAGTCAATAGTTAAATGTAATTTGAAAGTAAAAAAAAGTATTGTTCTGCAGTATCAAAGTGAGATGTCCAACATCAAGTCAAAACTGAGTCAGTTCATTTTTTGTGTATTAAACTGTAACATCTAATCCTGAACGACTACAGACTCCATAAATTCATATAATTATTTGGGCGTTTACATTTGTCAGACCTGCAAGTTATGTTATCTGGCTAGCTTGTTTATTATGAACTTCAGCCTCATCTTACCTGGGGTTAATAAGTAGTTAATAATCTGTAAGATCATTGGTTGATGTTTAAAAATGTATCTTTAGTCCCATCGTTTTATCATACCTCAACACTGATTCTTGTTTGTGCGCCGAGATTGATTACTCGCTGCAATACATGGTTTATAGTCACATGCACGGTGTGGATTATGTGAACTGGGCTAAACTGCAATCCTTTGACCTTTGAGGATTGTAAAAAAATTATTTTCCTATGAATCTAAATTAATCCAATGCCAAATATAGGAGCTTGTTAAAATTCAAACCTGATCTTATAGTGGAGCACATCTGAAAGCCAGTAAAAGGGATCTTACAATGGGGGTGCTTGTTGAATAAATTGATTGGCAAGTGGTGAGAGCGAGTAAATTAGCAAAGAAGACTGTGAGGAGGGGACTGTTGACAGTGTGCGGTACTACTTAGCTTTGCTGGCCGTGTTATCTCTCTACACACATTGGCAAGACAGTCACCTCTACAGTGGCATCTAAAAAAACCTTCTGCCTTCAGTCACCACAAACCTGATGGGAGTGAGATTGTAATGATAACCTAGTAGAACAGCGGAGTTTGACAGGTGGAGTATTTTAGAGTGAATCTCTTTGCAACCCACAGAACCCAACACAAGACGTGTTTTCCTGTTTAGTTCTGGACACATCTTCTGTCATAGCTTAATACAGTATAATGGCACCAGGTAATCAACAACCATTCATGTGTTATTCATTATGGAGCAGGGTATAATTTATGTGAAAACATTTGTGCTTTATCAAGATGAAAAATGAACGTAGCCTAAGGAGAAGCAAGATACCGACAGGGCACTGGCATTTTGATTACCTTCATGATTATTATCTTTTAGAGTTTTAAAGCTTTAGCCTGTTTCAGTCTTTGTGATTTCATCTTCCGTCATTCTTGACTCCCTTCTTAAGTTTTATTAAGTCTTTCAAGCCTAGTGATGATTGACAAGGTCAAATAATGTTCCACTGGCAGCTTTAATGAAGACAGAATTCAATAAGTGGTAATGGTACGGGAACAATGTGGTAATTCAAACTAGTTCAAACCCTTGAACCTAGAAAACCTAATCATTTTAGAATAGGAAAATTATAACTGTAACCAAGCTTAATACAAGGTGGATCTTTCTCAATGCACTGTGAGTGAAAAAAGCATACAGCATGGCTGACAACTCTTTGTGATCCCAACTTCTGAACATCTTTGTGAATTAAATTAAATGACTATGCTCCTGTTGTGATCTTATCCTTTGCAAGTATAACAATCTATAAAAAGGAAATATCTTACCTGTGGTAAGTGAAGTTGCAATCCCTCTCTTGGTATTGGTTGCCGGGATGGTGTCTGGTCTAGCTGCATGTTGAAGAGAGCTGAGAGGGCTGCCTGTGCTGCCCGGGCTTTAGCCAGCTTCTTGTTGCGACCTGAGCCTTCAAACGTCTGTGCATCCACCGTTACTGACATCACAAAATTCTTGGCATGGCTCTCCCCACTCTCTGAGACAAAGTCATATTTGAGGCCTGGTCTAAGCTCATTTAGGATCATGACTGGGTTTTTGCCACTGGATGGCGAGCTGAATGCTGATGGAGGGGGCAGTGGGGGCTGGGCAAGGTTGCTGCCAGGTGGTGTAGGCAGTGGGTACTCCCCTAGTGAGTTTAAAGTGCTGCTACCATTGGAGCCTAGGTAGAATGATTCTTCAGGTGCAGCTGGTGTCTCAAAGCCATTGAAGAGCATGTCTGGGAAGTCGGCTTGGTCAGATGTAAAGTCTGTGTTCACTGTTAGTGTTCGACCCATGGCCAGGTGTGCTTCAGAGGCATTGGGGAACTGGACGAAGGAACGCAGTGCTTTCTCAGCTGCGTTCAGTTTAGCCTTCTTCTTGGTGGGGCCCATGCCCTCAAACATCTGTCCATTGACCTCGACAGTCATGACAAAGACCGGTGCATGGACTGGCCCAGTCTGAGACAGCAGTTTGTACTGTAGACCTGGTTTGATTTCATTCAGCTGCATCAGCGCATTCTTAGGCAGTACTGGCCCCGGTGTTTTCTTGCGTTTCTTGGCCCGGAACTTGGAGTGTGTGTGACCATTGTTTCCTTCCTCTAGGGGGCGCTTTCGACTGCCCAGGCCGCTTCCATTGGGGAGCTGTTCAGCCACTCCCACCCCGTCTTTGCAGGACACGTTGTCCAGGTTTCTGTTTTCCTTAACGTCGGTGCTGCTCGAACCTGCGGTGCCCAGAAAGAGTAACTTACAACGCCTTCGTTGCAGGATCTTGTAAATGCAAAATTTATAGATTCCTTTATCACTCTTTGGAACTGAACCAATGATTTGTGTTCCCTTACCCCAGCAAGAGAAAGTTTTAATTTTGACTGAACATGATAACCTGTAGTCCACTGATATACTACGCATTACAAATAGTACGACATCAGTACACCTACAGTTTATAACAGATGTTCCAACAGATAAACCTAGCCAACATTCAAAACAACATGGGGACGTTTTGGACTGTAATTTGGTCATATTTTATTAAATTCTGAAATTATCTTCATTAATATATCATCTTACTTAGGCTTTTATTTATGTAGACTTCTAATAGAGTATACTGAGCAAAATATATTTAATATATTACTACTGTACACTTGGTCAGGTTGCACGGTGTTACCAGTCTCAAACATAAATGCACACAAATATGCGCACACAAATTGATACTTAACATAGACACACAAACACACGCACACAGATGTTCCTCAGCCATTCTATTATTTTTTAATTGCTTGAGTGCCTGTAGAGACATTAGGTATACAGTATTTCAAGTGTTCAATTTTAAACTACAGGGTCTGAAGTATATTATACTGGGGAACACATATCACTGAATCCAGTTAGCAAAGTGGATGGAATATTGGCAAAAATTTTCATTTATAACATCCTTCAGCAAAGGCTTGATAGGTTACTCCTTGCGGTACTCAGAAGAAAGAGAGGCCGCAGTGTGCATGAGTGGGATTGTAGGTTGGGTTGAGGGAGTGCAGGGAAGGAGTGCAGGGGGAGGAGCTGAGGACCAGGCAAACAGGAGAATACATCAAAGAGGCAGAAGAAGAAGACTCCACCTACTGCAGGATCCTAAAGGCTTGACTGGTGACACGGTAGGAGGTTAAAATGCTGTTTACCCATTTTTTAAAGGAATGATTGTCATATTTAAAATGAGGAAAATCTCAATTTCTAATGAGCTGCCATTCATAAGACCTTGCGCCTCTGAGATACCCCCCATGGAGCTTGTCAGAGAACAGTGTTTTAAGTTGCAATATTTACTGACATGACACTACCATCTGCATACTATAACTGACATATCTCAAGCCAAAAAAATAAACATTTATTTCTAGAAAACAAAATGCATATTGTTCAGTTTATAAGCTCTGAAAACATGCAATGCTTTTTCTGTGTGTGCGTGCTTTCTGCAAATTGAAGTTTTGGAAATAAACATAACGACAAAGGAAAGGAAGGTCAGCGAGTTTGTGATCTGAACAGGGATGGAGTCTCCACAAACTACCTTTAACCACCACTCTAGAATTAAGTGGGCATTTTTTAGTAGTTGTGGAAAATGAAAGATGTTAAATGAGGACTCATTCTAAATAAAGGATTTTAAAATATACTACATGTAGTATTGTAGTTTATTATGTTTCTACACAAAGGATTAAACACTTTAAATTATTAAGTACAATGTATAAAG
Source organism: Sandelia bainsii (assembly GCA_032362345.1). NCBI lineage: Eukaryota > Metazoa > Chordata > Actinopteri > Anabantiformes > Anabantidae > Sandelia > Sandelia bainsii. Next base: position 23,206,535 of record JAUMHL010000014.1, read on the forward strand.
TAGCTATATTTGTGGGGTATAATAACCAAAAAGTAAAAAAATGTAAATCCATAATGAAATTTCCAGTGTGCTGACAAACACAGTTGACTATAATGACATAGAAAAAAACTGGAGTTCCCTTTCTTCGTTCCAAAATGATTTATATTCCATACATCTAGACATTCTCCGAAGGTCCAAAATAGATATTATTAATTTTTATACTGTAATGACTTTTTGCAAAATGATGGATGTCCAGTAGTCCTCCAGATCCTAAGACTAGATGAAAGGACAAAAGCCATAGCCAAAGACCAACAGCCATGACAACATGCACTGAGTTATGTCACAAACATGCAGCTGTGGCCATTATTATTGCAGCATTTGTGTAATCAGCATCCATTAGTTACCCCCCCCCCCAAAAAAAAAAAAAAAAAAACGATCCCATATGCTTGGATCTTTTGGAACTAAAAATCCCTGTGGGGATTGTATGAACCAAATAATACAGACAAAAACAGTCTTTTATCACAACATCCTTTTAAGTGTATCTTGTTTGTTGGGCTTTTGATTTGGAATGAGTTATGTGATTAAAGAATTTCAAGAGCTGCTAAGGTTGTCACATAAAAGTTAAAAATTCTTTAATGTTTCCCTCTGGTGGTATTGGTTGAGTTTGGAGCTTGGTGTTTTATCTTCAAATATATCTTCTGACTAGCACTAGAACCGTAAGAACGAGGCTTCACAGACAACAAAGCCTATATTGCAATGCTGTGTATTAGACTTAATGCATAACAACATGCTTCTCCTCTGAGAAAAACACTGATTATGACACTACAATAAGAACTGCTGATCTGTGTTGCAGGTTAGGCTGCTGCCAGGATGATAGTTCTCTTTGAATGTGAGTTCAAAATTGTTAAGGTGAAGGTGCTTGTTGAAGCATGCATTTCCATGCCTTCTGAAGCTCACTTGCTGAGTTCAAACCAAAATGTCTAATTAAAGTTCAATAAGCTGTAGTGGAGAAGATTTTCTAGGGGAAGGAATGGGGGTAGAGGGAATCTCTAATATGACCCGAAGCCTCTCAGATGTAATGATTAGTTCTTCCCTAAAAAGTTTCACATCAGCAGTGTGCATCTGTGTGTGTCTGCACTGCACTTTGTATCTTGGTTCAAGTAAGTATAAATGATAGCTCCCATCATGCTTATAACGGGACAACTAAATGAGAATATAATCAGCAACACAACATTGTATACAGTAAATAATAATTTTGTTGTTTTCTGAATGAAGAAATAAGATTTACAATCAGTTTGATTAGTTTTGTGTGTATTGCATGCTAAATTATTTATGCAATGCAGGCTAATATACAGTGGTGTGAAAAAGTGTTTGCCCCCTTCCTGATTTCCTATTTTTTTGTATGTTTGTCACAAATTTAAATATTAGACAAAGATGACACAAGTAAACACAAAATGCAGTTTCTAAATGAAGGTGTTTATTACTAAGGGGGAAAAAAATCCAAACCTACATGGCCCTGTGTGAAAAA
>JAUMHL010000014.1:23208141-23249581 GCA_032362345.1 Sandelia bainsii
CTAATATTTAAATTTGTTTGATGATCTGAAACATTTAAGTGTGACAAACATACAAAAAAAATAGGAAATCAGGAAGGTGGCAAACACCACTGTAGGTGAATAAAACGTGTTCACACTGATTACACTTTAGAGAAGGACAGGACATACAAGGGAAGACATGCAGGCAGACAGAAAGGAAGGAAACAAAAATACCAGCAGGCATTTGAAAGTAATGAACAGTTATTGCACAGACAGACAAGCTGGAAAATAAGAAAAGTGCACATCAACTCACTCATATTCTCCTCCTCATCCACATCCATAGTGACGGGTTTATTCTGACCTGACAGCAGCCTTGTCCCCACTGCACCTGAGGATCAGAGGACAGAAAGGTGGACTGCATAAGTGATACACATGCACATAAACACATTCTGAGACCTTGAGTGGCTACAGTGATGATAAATTTCTAGCTTGATGCACCAGCATGCACACACAGACACACACACACACAAAGAAATATGCACAGATTGCACTGTGTACTGTAGGTAGGTCATGATGTCGGAATATAAATATTCAGACTGAGAGATATCAAGGTGAGAGAGGAGGCCAGGGCTGACAGGCCTAAACAGCAAGAGCAGTCTATTGTGACTTTAATATCCCTCCGATTAGACCTCATTTCCCAATGGCTGCTGGGAGATGTACAGCTAGTGGCATGGCCAAGTCACTCCACTGCCACACTTACACATAGTACCTACCCCAAGGTGGAGAATGTGATTAAAGTTCCATTAAGCAACATTCTGCACACTAACATTGAATCAAACAATTTCAAGCTATTTGAAATGTTTGCTAATGTCAGTTGGACTGACAATAAACAACCTACTCTCACGTTTTTTTCAGTTTTAGGAAATGTTTAGTTGAATCCAAAGCAGCAAATAAGTGGCTCATTAAGAAAGATCAACATTTAAAAAGCCATTTTCTCCAGCAGTAGCCCATTTTCACAACCAGTAGATGTGGAGCAACATTCATTTTGAATCATGGTTTAAACCCCTTGAAAAAACTAAAGTCTAATAAACTACATGTCTAACTTTTTAGCTTCATTTCAATATGTTCAGATATATACAGATTTTTGAGAGGTTCTGCCATTTTGATTAATTGTTAATATGAAAACAATAATTTAAAGAGGTTTAAAAGGTAACCCTTTTTTATACCAATTATTTTACACAATCTACAAAACCTTGTTGGTTATGGGATGGGAATATCACTTGTTTAGTGCCTGTATATCCCCAGGTTTTGTACAATTTTCAGTATTCCTCCAAACTTAGCAGAAACAGATTTTATGTATAAAAATTATTGCGTAATGTCACTTTCGTTTTTAACTAGTTGAGTACAACAAGATTTTACATTTTCATTGATGGGGAAAAAAGTTCAATGGCTGAAAATACTACAAATTCAAATATGCTATTTATTTAACCTGAAACTTATTGTTCAAATGACAAATTTCACTCATGATTTCTATCAACCATACATTTTTTGATATTCATTTCAATATGCTGTACACAAATATATTGTCTTCAAAAATTTTCGAAAAGGGGATTAGTAGAAATAGTAGAAACACTGCCTTATACTATTATTATTGACATTAATTACAGAGTTAATAGTATTAATTAAGTTTCAACTGCTTGACTTCCCCCATCCACTCGAAAAGTCACATTGCGGCAAAAAATTTTGAGAGTGAATCAGGGGAGTGCACACTGGTAAGTCGAGTAAGTCGAATGAGGGAAAGAGATAATTAAAGCAGCAAAGAGGGAAAAGGCAGAAAAGCAAATGACACAAGGAGGCGAAGGAAAGCAGGAGAAAGATGGCATTATGATACAGGACAGATTGTGCTGATTCTACTCTCTGTCTCTCTCTCCGCCTTCCATCAGCGCCCCCCATTCCTCAGCCAGACACTTTCTTAAGCTAAACTAAATGGGCTAATTAATCTGGGCTAATGGTGGGTGACAGCAAATATGCTATCACAATTATCACCCCATTAAAGATTCATATTCCAACCAATAATTGAAAATGAAAAGGTGGGGTGAAGAGAGGATAGTCTTCCAAAAGAGTGGAAGACGAGAGTCATTTTTCCCAGGTAGCAGGAGCCAAGTGCCCTTGGCCCCCACATACTCATCCAAGAACTCAGAACCACATCAACATGAAGCTAAACTAACTCAAAAGCAACTGATTCTTACCTGCTTTCCCTTTACAGCTGTTGTTTTTTTAGACTTCTTCTGTATAAACAGTTAAGCATTGTGTTCAATCTCAGACTACGTCTCTTGAATCAAGTCTACCATGTGCTAATACTAAAAGAGTGGTTCAGAATGCTGCAGCTAGAGTTTTCTAGTTTCTAAATCCAGCAATGGCAATGTCACACAAAGTGTGGCTTCCATTTTCCAGATTCATGATCAGATCAGACTTTAAGGTGCTTCTGATGACATACTAAATCATGTTTTTGCTGGACCATCGATTGTCCTAGGATCTCCCCCTCTCCCAAGGCTATTGTTGTTTGACCTTTGTCAAAACCAAAACTGACTGACCAACTGACCAAGACTGGGACTTACAGGAGTCCCAAGGACAGATAAATGAATAAATATCAGGATAAATGAAATAAGATTAAGTATATCCAAGTATAGAACAAAGTATAAAAAAAGACTGGGGTTTTATTCACATACTTCTTCTAAGTCTTATTCCTCCAATACACACAGCTATGTAGTTTAATGGGCATGCAGGGCAAATGTGCTTGTCAGTTTTGATTTTCAGATGAGACCGCCTTGGTCATAAATGTGTAACTATTGCTTAAATCAGGTGCAATCAGTGTGGAGAAAGAAATCAGAAAGTGAGTGTATGAGTGTGCATGTTTGTGAAGGTGTGTGGTCAGGATGATCCAGAGGTAAATGTCTACACAGTTGAATGTGGTTCAGAAAAAAAAATCATGATTCTAATAAAAAAATCCATTGTATAATGCTAGTTGTAAAGATCCATGGTTATTAGGACAGATCAGTTCTGTGCTAAATGTATAATGTAATGTGGGGGTTTGTGGATGTATACAGTATGGATCAATGTGTGCATCTCCTCCCTTTACCAAGATCAATCCAGATAAGGTTCAGCCAATTTCTGAACAAAACCACAGATAGACATTTTCTGATAGTCCTTCAGCATTTTTCCTTAAAGATTCAACATTTTTGGGCATTGAAGCCAGCAAAACTAATTTGGACATTTCCATGTATGAGTATTTCAAAGACATTTGTAAAAGCAAAGCAGGATCCTTGATAGATTTTGGTATTGGCCATGTTAGAACAGAGACAACTGAAGCAGAGGATTTAAAGTGAGTCAAAAGTGTGGACTGTCAACGATCTCTCTCCACATGCATAAATGATACATCATCAAGTTGTGAGACGGCTTGGTTCCAGGTAATTCTGAGTGGACGCCAAGGGAGGCAGGGAAAAGGGAAAGATGAGAAAGTAGATGAAAAACCTCAAATTCAATCTGGCACAGTGAGAGGGACTGAGGGGAAATAAGGTGGTTTTGATTTGTCTCTCATCCCTCGCTGACGCTGTGACGGAGCGATAGAGCGTCGCAACCGTGGAGGGAGCACCAGCAGCGGCCGACTGACAAGAGGAGGTGGGACGAGGAGCGAGTGATAGAGAGGTAAAGGTGAGGGAAGAATAGAGGACGCGAGAGATAGAAAATGCAATCCTATTCCAAGTAAAAGAGAATCATTATCTCCTCTAAAACAGAAGGCAATAGAAAGGTCTGTCCTTGGCCGGCTGTGGGGCTCACACTGCCTACCGAGGGTAGTGTAGGAAGTCAGATTTTACATTCAAAATAATTCAACTAACTTTTAACCTTAAAAAAAGCCAGAACCATGAATAATTAAATAAATAATCTTGCATGAAAGGCTAACCTTTAATAATTCAAAAACACACACACACACACACACACACACAATAATCTATTCTGACATGTATAAAGTTAGTAGCACCCTTTGCCACTGGATTGCTAGATCTAAGCAAAACCTTGAAAGGTAACCTGTCATAGATATTGGGTACAAACAAAAACTATATCGACTTGAAAGGTTCACTGGTCAGTCAACCAGTGCATTAGCGCTGTATGAATGAACGTACACTATTTGTAGGCAGCATTCTCTCTTGAACTGCTTCTCTTCCAGCACATATCCCAGGCATTGGATCTAGTTTTGCTGTATTCACAAAGAATCCATTTTCTCTGCAACTCCCTCTAAGTTCCACAAGAGCTCCTGTTATTTTCTATTTTCTATCCGTCTCCAGCAAATGGTCCAGGGAAATCACAACAACACCCTTAATCGTAGTTCCAAAAACTCAGAAAAAAACTCACTTCTAACAGATTGTTAGAAAGAGCACTATGATATATATTTTTGGATGTTTCCTATTCACGTTATATGCCGAGGCAGTGGTGGCTCTTGTATCGGCCAGGAATATCATTCTTCATATCTCACACTACAACTCACTGACAATTCAATCACAAACCCCACATAACCTTAGGATGCTCATTGTGCTTTACTCTAAAAGTAATACTTCCTTTTCTGTCTCTGTAATACCTTATCTACCTGACCTTTCACTGCAAATGGTAAGGGACTGCTCTTAAAATGCTTGGGACATGGATCTGCCTTTACTGAGAGTGTAGCTTCTACAGAGTGTACCGTAACTCTGAATAACTGAGTGCCTCTCTTTAGTCTCCAGTATTGCTTTAGATTCTAGGTAGTTTCTGCACTCAGCCTTATTTTATTTAGTGGCAGTCAGACTGGATTTGTGAAGCCAGTTCCATCTATAATAAGCTGATGTGTCAGCATCTACTACAGACACTTATAGCTCACAACACTAAATAACTTGTGTCTCAATTATTTCCTCATTTGTTTCTTCTCCTTTGTAACCTAAGATGTACATACAGTGTGTAAGCGACATGTTTTGTGTTACAGTTTCTCCAAAAATACTGATTTGTCTATTTCTGGTCATCCTCACTTACCATTTTGCTGCTGTATCCCACTCCTGATCACATGGGTACTATGAATAGCTTGGACATGGTTAACAGCACATTTTTTTTCCTGACAGTTGCTTTTTCATTGTTTCAATTGTTTGTTTCTGTAAACTGCATCAATGTCTGAATTTTGGAAAAAGTGGTTAAACAGTTTAACATAACTACATATTATTGCTCACTGTAGTAACTAGTGTTGATGGTGTGACAGTTTGCCCATTTATGGAATGATGGCTTGTAATTCATCCCTTGACAAGATGATGGCCGCGGACAGGTCAGACTGTACACTCAAGTTTCTAATCATCTCACACAAAATGTTTGTGCTTTCATGTCCTCCGAGTCCTCTGTAATCGAAAACAAGCTAGATTTAAGAAAAGGCTATAAATACACAACTGTTTAGGTAGAAAAGTCTAACTTTAAGCACTTCTTACCTGACATCATTTTTCAGACTGCACTGTTGGTGAAACGCGTCACTGGAAATGCTGAATGTTGGGCCCAATGAGGGAATCTATTACTGTCAACCAGACTACATTAACAGAATATTAAAAGACAAAAGCTTCCCCCTTCACACTTTCAGCAGCCTGACATGCTGCTGTGTTGACAGTAATATGACAGGCTCTGTCCCCCACTTTGCTTCTGTCACCAGCAGACAGAGGAAAAACATGCATCATTGCACAAATACAGCCATGTAACTTCTTTTCCCTGTGATCTAAATGCTGCTCTCCATGCAACTGAAAGAAGGGAAACCAAAGGCTCCCTCAATACCAAGATAAGTATTGTAACCTAGAGTAATTATTGACCTTTATGATTTTCTACCATTACCATTCATTCCTTTGGTTTTCAGTGGTTTACAATTATTTGATGCATGTGTGCTGGACTATGTCTATTAATGGATCAACCTCCCCTTTTTCCAATGAAATATGACTGAATATTGTATTGCCTGAATGCACAGTAATTGATGTGTCCAAGCCTAAACTGTTTGCTCCAGAAAAGTTAAAAGATAAATGTGTTGCTCTCACAGGTTTTATCACAGTCATGATAATATCTGTTATCAAAAAATACAAAACCTAAATGCACTTACTTTTTGTTAGAAATTCCTATTTCTATATAAAACCGAGGCAAAACTATACCCATGTACTATACCCATGTATATATATGACTAGGAAAAACAGCCTTGGCTATCAACACCTATGCCTTGCTAGTCTGTAATCAGATACCTTTCTGGCATGATAAGCTAAAAAAAAGAGGATAAGCTACTGACATCAAGACAACAAAGTTCCTTACAATGCACAGTAGGTTTCACCCCAAATCCAGCACTCTGAGACTAAGCAGAAGGAAGAAGGACTAGTGAGTGTCTGTCCCACTATCCAGGATGAAACAACAAAGATCCATGATTACATCAGAAGAATGGCTCCAACCGATGACATGCTTAGGGAAAACCTCAGGCAGCGGAAACCCGATGAAGAAGAACAGGAACCCTCAAGGTAGGAAAAACCCCTGCACAGTATGTACCAGCGGCAGATAGTAAGTAACTGAAAGACTGCACAAATCATGGCAGCACAGGAGTAAGCTCTATGTCCAAGATTAATAGAGGCCAGGGTCTACCACACCAGGCAGCACTCCAGGTGGAGGCTGCGGCAACCCAGCACAAAACAGCAGGGTGTAAGATGCTAGCAGCCAGGACATACATGGAACATCATAACCAAGTGGTTGGCATAATGTATAAGAACATCTGTATGGGCTGGAAGTCCAAAGGTTAAAAACTAAGCTAGGATCCTGTGGGACTACCAGATTACTAGACTAACAAACTAGTAATAGCTAACTGACCAGACATAGTAGTGGCAAACAGAGAAAGAAGGTGCCACTTTATTAGGTACACCTGTACAACTGAATACAGCAGCTCTGTCATGAATTCTGCTTTTACAAGGTGATAATTCTACTATATGCTTATTACTGAGATCACAGTGGGTGGTGCAGTGCATTCTAATGTTTAAGCCACCCTATTTAAAATGAATGAGAGGACAAAAACATTAGAAACACCTTTGACATCACTGGCTGGCTTGAACAGAATTCTACCATGCAGCTTTACTGACTAATTTTAGCAATGCAAAACCAACTGAAAAGCATGGCTGAGATTTGTTTTAGAAAATTAATTAATTTATAATTTAAAGTAGATGAGAGTTGTAAAAAAGGCCCTTGTGAATGAATATTTATTTACTTATTATTTACTTAATTTATTTTATTAACGTCTTCAAGGGAAAGGCATGAAAGCTGCTATATTCACTTCAATGTCAAAAAGAACTTTATAAAAATAAATAAAAACAGCATAACCTGGCACTGAACTTAAACTATAGTCATAATGAAAGGAAATACCTTTTAATTCATATTTAAAGACTGGGTAAAGTACAACCATTTTAACTTTAATGTTAAAAATATTGCTAAAAACATGTGTGACCATTCTGTGAACTATATAGTCTTGGAGTTAGACGGTTTCAGTCTTTCTAATCACTTCTGTGGTCAGGATTTTTTGGATGGGGCAGAAAGAAAACTCAATGATGCGCCTGAGCCACTTAAATGAAGGGAATCAGGAACTTCTGAAAACCCAATTTTAAAAAACACTGAGATTTCTACATCTCTAATAACTGTATGTCCTCTACTTTACTTGGTGTGGTGAGATGAAAATGGTAGCTTCTTTAAAAATGATAAAATGATTTAACATTTGGTTTTAGAGTGCACTTTAAAAGTGGCAGAGTGCTCAGACATGTCTGGAATAACAGCAGGACAAAGCAGTACTTTTAAACAGAGATTACAACTATAATGTTAAAATGACTTGATCGTTGGTGAGTTTTATGAATCCGGATGTAACAGAAAGTACCTGCGCTGCCACTCTCAGCATCTTCACAAGACACGCCCCTAGTGTTTGAGAGCCTAAAGTACTGCTTATTTTGTCATGAGTTAGGATCTGACTTTATACACTTGATTTTTTTTTTTTATTCAAATTGGGTTCTGTGGTTAATAACACCAATTTTCCTGCAGTGTAATAAACTCAGAACACATATTTATTACTGCTTTACCTTGAAGCACCAGTTTATGTAACAGTTTTTTAACTGTAATGCAATTCCTGAACTGTGGAGAGACAGATCCATTCCTAGTTCTTTTTTTTCTTGTTCTTAGGACTTAATTATTCAAAATTGACCTTTTTAAAACTTATGTGTTTATTTAATAGTGTATAATAGAGATAATATCATTTGACATTAGTAAGTCCACATGAATAAAACTTAATGCATCAGTCGATACAGCATTTCTAAGTTTCATAAAACATAGTGGTTTATTCATTAAGACACTATAATTTAGCCTGAGAAAGATCAGTGTTAATTTATGCATTTGTCAACAACTGTAACTCCTCTTGTTGACATAAATTTTCAATTAAGTGGCTGCCTACTATGTTTATTTTTGAAATTTCTAGATACATTTTGAAATTAGTCTAAAATTACTGTGCAAATTTGTATCCAGATCAGGTATTTTTGGAGGGAACTGAACTTTGAAGGTCAACTTTAAATATGCATAACCAGAGATGATGGATGCATTGATATTGACCAGCAACAAGGGGCAGACAGTAACCAGGTGGCAGGAATGTCATCATAAAGACTAGAAGAATATAGGACATGCCACACTATCTCAATTAAGGTACTCAGTGCCTTTAACTGATGTTTAACGTGAAAGCTATTATGGTGTTTTTCACTATGAAGATAAGAAGCTTTTTGAAATGCATACAACACAAAACTAATGGACTTACAATATATTTCCCACAAAGTTGAAAGATGTGCAAAACTGGGAAGAACGAACAGCAGATGTGGAAAAGTGCGGAAAGAGTAGAGAATCTTTTATTGTGTTCCAGACTTTAATATCTGACAGTCAGTCGTTTATCACCATGGACTGCTGATAGTGAGAGAAGGGAAAGGTGGAAAAGGCAGCGGCAGAGAGTATCAATATGAATTTTTTATTTGATGGGTTTTATGGGAGATTGCATTTCAGAAGCCTGGCAGAGTCAAGGTTCATGGAGAAGCGAGAGGAGAGAGAGCGAGAGGCCAAGTCGTGAAGGACAGGTGAGAGATAATGGTGTCCCTGCACACACTTACACTTTTGTGTGCAACATAAAATACGCCATTCCTTTTATGTGTAAAAAAAAAAAAAAAGGTGTTAATCAAAAGCCCCAAAACTGCCTTAAATGTTTACCATTCTGCTTAAGACTGAAAACTCCCTTGTGTATTTGACCTTTTATTTCTTTAAAGCCAAACACACATACCTTTTTACCATCATACCCTTATTTTTTTTCTCACACATATACAGTACAGACTCTTTCCTACTTGTCTTTTCTCTTTTCTTCTCCCTCCAAGAATTGCACACAAGTACACACACACACAAAAAAAACTTCTTAGGCTGGCTTCAGGTGTGGTCATAAATCATCAGAGTGAGTGGCTATGATTTTCCCCAGCACCAGCAGAGCCGGTGGTGATGGGGGGTCTGGAGGGTGGTGAGGAGAGAGAAGGCTGCAGCTAAGTGACTGCTCTTGCTTCCTGTGTCCATCAAGAACAGAACAAGCCGCTGCTTGCCTCTGGGAGAGACACGTGGCAGATACCTGCCAACACAGACACAAACACCCTTAGCGTTTGTGGATAAGCACTTTTAGCTGAACACACAGCAACAGGTAACTGGCCACATCGCGATTTGATTTCAAAGTCTGTATAATTCTTCTTTAACTAGGAAATTACATCAAGCATGTGTTGTTACTTCAGCCCATCACCCCATCCCTGCAAAACACTTTCTGATTTTACTGCCCCATTAACAATATGGTGAAAGATGAGGTAGGCACCAATAACTTCAACCTCCAAGGAAACCAGACGTACTGTAAAAATCTGCTTGTAATCCTCTTATATAGCCCCTTCTAAGCTGTGCAGTTAAAAATGGTGTAAAGTTGAGATGTCAGAAAGATTAGGTAACTGTGCTGGTTGTCTGACGTAAGCCTACAACAGGAAAGTATTAGAAAACTAGTTGGGTAATTAGCAGCATGTCTGACATACACATAATGTGACGTTCCCTATTGTTCTGAGTCCTCCTCATGCTGTATGACATTCAAACCACAGTGGAAAAAAAAAAGCTATGAATTATTTGTCATGTTTTTGGACTCAGATCTGAATTTTGACATTTTTCATTCCAAGTCCTTATACTGGGGTCACATATCTGCATTTTATTTATCACAAAAGGCTTAGTCTGTATGAAGTGTTGTTGTGTGAAGATATTGGCTGACTGAACTGAGCTCACTGTTTGATTTAGTGATTAGTAAATCAGAGGTCTGCAACCAGGATTGTATATATTATACAATTTTACATATCAAAGCATCTTGATAATAACTCCCCAGATCTTAGGGAGTAATATTACTTATGTGAAAAAGGCTGCATAAAGCCGTTTGTGGCTTTTGTAAAAATCTGATAAATTGCCTCAAGTGAAGTAGCTATGAAAAGAATATTTTTCTGTGGCCTGACCTGAAGAGACAACTGTGATTAGTGTTAAAGTGAGTGACTAGATTAGTCAAAAACAAATTTTATTTTCGCAAATGATGTCCATTCAAAAGAGTGTATGACAATTACTGCTTGTTCAAATTGTTGGAAAGCATTAAGTGACCAACTACTCTAGTATTCAACTGAAGATGACTATCTTAGACTGTTAGGTGCTAGAAGTAGTAAGCATTGTTTATAAAGATACATTAATGCTACTAATGTCCATTGCCAGAGGAAAAACAAGTTGTTTGCTAGTTGGAAAAGTTAAAACAAGAGAAAAAAAATAGGAGAGTTGAGGTGGTGGCAAGAGCCGAAAGCTGTAGTAAAGAGAAACAGATCGAACAAGACTGAGAGTCCAAAATGAGGAATCGAAGATGAGGGGGAGGAGGAGATGAAAGGGAAAAGAGAGGGGGGCAAGGAAAGGGAAAGAAACTGGACAAAGACAAATGGCCATGGGAAATGGCTGGTGCAGGAGAGCCTGCCTATGAGACAGCCCTCTCAGCAGCCCTAACACAGACTGATAGGACCACCGGGCATCGCTACCACTCCAATTCATTCCATTTCTATGTGATCCTTCCCTTATTCTAAACAAAAAGAAAATAAATAAAATGTTAAGGAGCTGCAGGCTTTTTAAGTAAAATTAAAGTGTTACATGTTAATATTAAAAACTGCTACTGTGAGAAAAGAAATTTACTGTATTAGAAAATCAAATACATTTAAATTTTTTCTATGCAATTTTTTGTTAGTAGTGTGATAAAGTACAGAACTACCAAGTAGAAAACAGGTTTTTAGTTTTTCCTTTTTGTTTTGTGCCATTCTGTGTGCTTCAATAAAAAAAAAAGTACCAAAAACAAAACAGAGCAACGTCGTCTTCTCTCTATTTATGCGATTTGTTTTTCCCCACTTCACAAACTTGATTTATTTTAGCAAAGTAAGAAATCTGGAATCCGTCTGTAGTGACTAAAGAGATTAGCTTTGTCCTAAAGCTATTAGATTTAAACTCCTACCTCTACTCTTTAAAAGCATACATTTGATAATCATGTGTGACTCAGACCTTTTCAGATGTTAACCATTATATCCATTTATATGATCTGCAGTTTTGTAGATCATATACTGTAGTCACAGTTAAAGATGACTAGGACGTAGGTAAAAGCTTAAGGGGTACAGGAGTTTTCCTTTCTAAAGATGGGTAATTACAGCAGAAGCAGCAACTTGAGAAAGAACGAGAGCTATAGAGAATAGAGACAGAGAGGGCTACAAGGAGGACTGTGAGAATCATTGTTAACTTTCCACGTATGCAGTTAGATAAGTGAGCGCTACTGTCGCCATTCCGCAATCCCATTACTTTCCCCAATAAAGCATTGGCAGCTCAGTGATTACTTCAGGAAAGTGAGAGAGGAAGAATCTTAATAGAAACAGGATCTTTTTTTTCCTTTGTAAAGCCAAAACCTTCCAACTCTCTCTCCCTCTCTGTTGCCTCCTCAGGTGATGTCTCCAGGCACTGACCAGGTAATGCAGTGTAATAGAGTACACGTGTGGGCACCGGTGGCCTAATGCAGAAGGGTCGTGGCAGAAAGGGGAGTGCCTGTCGAGCTGCCTGATTGAAATTGATGGGCCAAGGTAAGGGGGCCATAGAGTACAGCAACCCAACATTGCCCTCCCTGTCTGATCAAACAGACACAAAGACGAACACACACACTTACCTCAGAGTCCATTATTCAATTTGGCCCTTCTAATGACCAGTGAATTAGGCTGCCAGAAGCGATTTGCCTCCTGAGCCCTACTGCTAGATGTACATGCTTTATTCTAGTCTGCATATTAAGAGGCAGCAATTCAGATACTGACATCCAAAGAGTCTCCTCCAATCAGTGAATTTAGCTGGATGAGCTTGGAATAAGGCTGCATAAGAGACAATGAGCACTTAATAATAATGGGTACATATTTCAGGTTTTAGAAGTATAGTGTCCATTTTGTTGTAGATTGCCTGTATGTTTCCCTCTTCATTTTTAGACAAAAATCCTACATACACTTAATACATATGTAAAGCTGTGTGACTCCACTGACAGAACACAAATATTTCTACAGAAATGTGATAAATTTCATCATACATAACAACCGCATTTGCCCTACAATAAAATTTGTACTGAAATAAACGGCCCTTAGTTAAAACTGTAATCCAGACACCTACTTAGTTGGATAAGTCAGGATAATTTAGTTTCTTTAAATAATAAAACATATTATATTATAAATTATTGCTTCACAAAATTTATATTTCAAATATTGCATCAGAAATATCCCGGAAAATTGTCTTCTGCCACAGCGGTAAACATGGATAGAACATGTAAGAGTGGGGGAAGCGTTGCCTTTTCCAAATTTCCTACAGTGTTTGGGTTCAGATGCGTCTATATGAATCAAGTCAAATTTCTCTCTGTTAGAGAGATTACAGATTTCTGCGACGCAAGTTAGTCTTTACACCACTATCTTTCACTGGATCATTCACTATAATCAATATTCCAAAAAATGCACATTTGGCATAGGAGCAAAAGATGAACTAGTCAAGTGTCGTGGGGCTGGCAACCCCTCTGACCAGATGCAAGCCGTTTCATATAACTTGAAGAGGACGTACAAAACTTCAAGGTAGCTGGAAGCTGGTACTGCATTAGATTGAAAATGAATTGGTACCTGCCAGTTGCAGCCTTGCTAATGCCAAATGAAGTCAATACAGACTGGCATGTTCTGAACCCAGCAGCATGTGCATGGAGTGCACACAGTTATTTGATTTGGCTCAAGTTTGCAAAGCCTGTGCTCAATCTTGCATCACATCTGACAAAAGCTAAGTTACACTGAATCTGGAGAATAGCATTCAACATAAAACCGTTAATTCATACACCAACCTGGCGAGACTACTGGGATGAACATATTGGCCTCATGATAAAGACTTCAACTTGCATGTAGAAAAAATTCCAGGATGATGAATAAGACCCAAACCTCCAGGCTAAGCAAAAATGTGTTTGTGCCATCTCATCCTTTCTGTAGATATCCAGTAGATTCCCATCTGCTGATGCCTGTCTCCCTCACTTTTGCATTTAGCCTAAGAACAATACCACGGTGATGTTACAAAACTTTATTTTCTGAACAAAAAAAATGCTATCAACAAAAATCCCATCACACGGACTTATTGTGAACAGGGATTATAGAGATGGGGCAGTTACACATCATGCTCAAACCACCAAAAAACTTTCAGTTTGGCTCCCATGTACATTCATGTGCTCTGGAGTGAAAAACTGTCCGGCCATCTTTTATAGATTCCTTAGGTCTAGGTATCAAGTTTAATAATAATAAAACTCCTCTACTTTTGCTTTCCTTCATCTTTTCAAGGTTGTTGGGTGGCTGCCTCTCCTCTTTTCACTAGGAGCTGTAAAATCTATTTGACAGCTCTGATTTATGACACAGCACAGGCACCGAACGCCTGTGGGGAAAAGAGTGTATGTTTCAGTGTGCTTGGAAATGTGTGAATGTGTGTGTGTGTGGGAACATGCCTGGCTCACAGTGGACCACCACTGCTGTGCTCAATGTTCAAGCACCCAGCAGAGGACACAGGTAGGGAGCTCCTGAAGACTCAGATGTGATATATCCAGGTAGATATAGTGAACACTTGTGGCACTGCATGACAGACACACCAACATCAATGGAACTAGCTTTAATAGACACCGCACAGTAAGACTTACACCATCAAGCTAAAACTGACAGCCAAAGCAGGCTAGAAACATTCAATTTCACATGATCGTAAAGAACGACATCAAATGCGATGCACTGCACATCCTTGGGCATTCTTGCGTGTACATGTATAGTATTTTTTGTTTTTCCTTTGCAGCTATTTGTCAGTTCCTTCCCTCTGCCTTCTTCTGTCCATCTAACCCCTCCTGTTCGCCTCGCCTGGATACCCAGGGTGCTCACAGCCAACACTGTTTGTCAAATTCAAGGCCAGGTTGGACACACCGGGATCCTGTTCCCCATAGAGAGGGATATGTGCGTTTCTCAAATTTGTTTGTGTGCACACATGGGGGTGGGGGAGGTCTGGAAATAAATGCTGTGCAAGGACATGAATGTGTCCATGTAGATTTGTGTGCGCCAGTGCCTGTGACACTGTCATCTAAGAGCTGAATTTCACACCTTGTGCCTTTACTATTGTCAGTCAGAGAGGTAGCGCTGATGGACGGCAGGAAGATGACAGGATGGGAAAAGATGAAAAAGGTCATGACAGCTGACAGAAGAAGGGAGAAAGTGGTCTAATGCCGGAGGTGGGACAAAAGATGCTGGGAGAGGACAGATGTACGCGATGACTGCTACAACTTATGACAAAAATCAATACAGCCTAAACTGTGACTGAGCTGTGGTAAGAATCTAAAGTTTTTAATTAAGCATGCTAATCAAGGATAATTACATTGCGACAGGCAGACACAACTCATTTCTTATCATGACAGAGTGCTGCTGTGCCTGAAAATGTTGTACCACTAAATGAGGCACAGCTCATAATCAAGTTGTTTTGTTGTTAGGTAAATGAATGTGACTGTGTTTTCTATTCGATTTCCATTGTTCCTGTTGTCAAATGTTAATCAGTTTGTCTGAGCTTGTTCAGAGGCTGTAAATCTGTCCACACGCGGCAGCTAAGATTATTATAAAGCGAAGGAGAACAGATAAATCATTACTAAACTCCATTTAGTATAACTTTATATATAAATTTAAATGATTATCCTAATTAATAAATACTTTTAAGGCAATGAGTGCATGAATATATGAAAAAGTGAATAATGGAAAAAGTAAATGAAGGAAAAAGGAGAGCTAGGAACAAAGGAACAGAGAAAGGAAAAGAAGACAAAAAAGTGTCTTGTTGTAGGCAAAGTGTCTTCCACAAGAGTGGATTATAAACGTCAGGTGGTGCACATCCCCCTCTCTTCCCCCATATTCCAGTTGCAAAAGCTCATTTTGGAGATTTTGCTGGCATGGCAGAAAAGGCCTTTGTTCCCCATTTTCCATATTTCATATACGGCCCATTGGAAAGCACCGTCTGCGAGTGTCATGGCTTGGCACATTTATGAGAGATGCACCGAAGACCTTATCACTCGGAAGATATGCTTAAGTTCAGCAGTCTGAAAGTCACAGTGCACTGTATGGTAATTCACTTATAAAGCAAACTAAATTATGATCATCCAAATGGTAACTGGTTACACACATTAAAGGTAAAAATATCTATCTATCTATATAAAGTAGAAGTACTACATTTTATTTACGAATGTAGTACTATTACAAATGAACAAAGAACAAATTAAATGAAATAACTAAAAGATAATTGATTCATTCAAAAGGGAGATAGATAAAGAAGGATTTAATAATAATAATAATAATAGTAATAAAATAAAATGTAAAATGAAAATGTCCATCATTATGCCTTACTTACACACACTTGGACTTGTCATGGCCCGGCAGGAAGCACCCAGGTGTTACTAATGTTAAACATGGCTTTGTTCTGTTCCAGGTACATCCTGCCAGTGTGACAGAGAGTCTCCACGTACAATACGAAGAACCTCAACTCACACTCACTCACTCTCAAATTAAATATATACTTACATTAACAACAAAAGTTTATTTCATTCCACTAAATTTCTATATTATGTTTTACATTGTAATTTAAGTTGTTCACAGAACAGTGCAGATTGTACTTGACATATATTTTTTGACATTTCTGCCTTTGTTAACAGTGAGTTGCAGAGAGCAAACACAGAAAAAGGTTACAGCATGCAAGAAAAGAGACTGGGGACACTATGGTTTGTGGTGTGCGCTGTAACCAAATCTGCACTAAAAACCCACTCACTGCCAATGATTACCAAGAGAACAGAGCCTGCATTAGTGTTATTAGTAACACTTGGGTTTTCCCCATCCCTGCCTACGTCTTAAAGGTAAAAGAATGACTGGACTCTCTATGTATGTTAAATTAATAAAAATAATAATAATTGATAATTACACCTACATCTTTAGAGATACACGTTTGTACATAAGTGTCTAAAGCTCTGTAGCCTAAAACGATAGTAAAGTCACTGGAACGATAATGTTAGGATGTGATGCACAACTGTCAGTATGATTCAGATTGCACACACAACTTTAGCTCTAACAGTAGAGACACAAAACCTCCTATTCCATAAGCATAAGCTCATTTGACATGCCATTTCTATACTGCAGTTTTACAGTGGAAGATTAATTAGAAGCAATCAATTGGGATCCAAAGTTTAAATAAACATGAATTCTATGTAGTGTGGTCCTGCAGTGTGGAGACATTGCTCTTCAAACATGAGACCTTGGTCAGCCCTGTATTGACTGTCCTTGTGGAAGACACTAACCCCTCACTTAATGGACTGTTCGGTCCAGTGGTGCAGCACTGACTCTGCCCTCACCGTCAAGGGAACAGAGCAAAGAGATATCCTCGAGTCAGTGTCACATTATTCTACTGGTGATCGTCTCAAGTAAGTGTGTGACCTCATCACCTCGGCTAGCATTAGTTTTAACTGCTAACCTGCTGGGCACTCGGAGAAGCTAAGGTATTAAGCAACTTATCAGGGGGCTTCCAGAGCGGGACATTAAAGCTGACTGAGAGAGCAGGCAGAGCAACACTGGCCCCAAAGTCCTGCTTAGTCATCGCTTCTCTCAGTATGGTGGAAAAGTGCCACTTTCATTCCCATGGCGATAAGGGAGAGTGAAAAGGCGGGAAACAGACCTGTGTAATGCTGATGGACATAGTCAGTCTCTGACTGAGCAAGGCTGGAATCGGGCGCTAAAAATGCAGCATCAGCAGTAGTGGATTTACTTGGATGAATGGACTCGGCTCGACTGGGATAGCGGGGAGAGTTTCGGAGGGTGGTGTGTGTCAAAGCAAGTGGCTGAGACATGGCTAATACTGCAAGTGAGCTGTGGCCATCTAAGTAATTACTACCTTTGCTGTTAGACTAATCCCCAGAGCAGTGCAGCAAACTCAGGAAAGAAAAGCTTAGAGCCTCTGTGGGGCCCCGTCACTTGACTTCAATTACACAGAGACAGGGACCTGTCTCACTCAGAGAGAGAGCGAGAGAGCGCAAAGAGGAGATTATCTCATTATAAGTCTTCACTCAAATAAATATACCAATTCTGAAAATATGCGTTTATTCAAAACAGACTGGATTTATCTAGAGCTTCATATTTACACTTTTCCTAGGGAAGGTTTTTGCACTTTGGTTTCCATGGAGCTTTGACCGCAAAATGAATATTAAAAAAAAGTAGGCTCTTTGACAGCAATTTTCAAAAAATAGAAAACACAAACATGTGTATGTAACACAAGACTTACGTTAGTGGTTTCCTGGTGGTGCTACTGTTTAAAGATCATATACATATAATAGTTGTAACGGTCTGTGTTTGTTTCCAGTCGAGGACCTTGGCTACAGTATATATGTCAATAAAGGCTAGAATGCTGAAAAAGTTATTAAAAAATGTTTTCTGATGGTATTTATGGTTTGTTTATGTCATACGTGTTTGTTAAGTTAGGAGTAAATCAGGTCTATATTTTCATTTCTGGTAATACAGTATTATACTTAATTTTAAACATATCCTACATGATATTGTATTTATACTGTACTGGAAACGTATCTTAGTATAGTGCATTTCTATAACAAACTGTAAACATATACTGAACTTTAAAGGACATTAAAGGAATCCTACACTTTTTAAAATCAGATTTAAACCATATATAGTAGTGCATTCTGATCAGCGATTGCGAGTCATGGATGATTTCCTCTAGACAATTGTGTGAATTGCAAGAAGGTAATTTTTTTGTCAAAGACAACTTTAAAATCAATCCAATACACAAACATAAATAAATTATCATTCACCACTGCAGGTGGAGATAAATTAAATACAGTAACCCCAAAATCACGTAGAATAATAGTTCTGTAACTGTAAAACACCCTCAGTTTTTGTCCACAAGAACAAATACAGATTTCACATCAGCTTGTTGATGCTACTGACAACTTCAAACTTAACAGACAAGTGAAGCAAAGACGTGAAGTGTGCAGCTCTGCTCCCTTGCTGTCAATTACTAAATGTTACAAAGTCTAAAAACCAGCTCAGCATCAGTTTTTGTGTGCTGCTGTGAGGGTTACCTTTGCGCTCGGAGCGTTTCTTGCGCCTTCTCTTGAACCTGCGTCGGATCAGGCAGTAATAGGAGCCCAGACTCTGTGCGCCGTTGGTAAGAAGGGCCATGTCTTTGCCAGCACTTCTGCCGTTATAAGAAGCAACTAAACAGCTGTAAACTAACCTAAAGCAAATTAAAGTTCACTGGGAACACATGCACCTGCTCTAACTATATTTCTCCTCCAACATCCAGAGCGCTCACACTTCTCCAGTTTGTGCTGTCAAGCTAATGATATTCAGAATGTCCAACTCCACACACCTGCAGCGTTTCTTTGTTTCTACTTCAGTCCTTCCCCCGTAACTCTCTCTCGCCCTCCCTCCCTCCTCTTGCTGTCTCTCTCCTCTGTTGACTCCATGTCTGCCCTATCAGTAGTCAGAGAGGGGAGACGATGGAGGAGAGCGAGAAAAAGAGGGAGGGGACTATAGCAGAAAAGAGAGAGCCATGTTTTCAGACGGTTGTGTATTAACACAGGGAGCAGAATTAAACTCTCTACCTGTCTAATCCCCTCTAAAACTAACTGACACCTCCAGCAAGCAAAAACAACCTCATCTTCTCACGACTCCCGCAGCCTGTTTTTCAGGTCACCATCACAGTTTTGGGTGGTACAGCATGATTGTGGTAAAGCTCCTTATTCAGTGAAAATAACATATATCTCCTAATTGTAACTCCAGTGTCCTCACACACACACACACACACACACTCTCTCACAAACATCACATCTGTACATGCATAAAATTCCAACATGCTAATATGAAAACTTTTTTACGCTTGCAAAGTTGAAATCAATGTTCACATTCTTATTGTTAATTCAAGATCTACATTTCTTGCTGCTATTCCTTCTCCAAGTAAGAGGCTCACAAAGAGTGAAAACTTATAAATGTATACGCTGCCTCCCTCTTGTGGTAATCTGCTGGAATTACATCTGTGATGGTACCAAATCACATCTTCCAAGCAGATTTTAAAATCCTTAAACCATATGGCCATGGCTCTGCTCATTTCATGATTCTTATGCTAGTTGTTGATAAACAATACATAAAATAAGTACTTAACAATAAGTAAAAAAATGTTGTTGTGGACTACGAAAGAAAGAATAAAAGAACCTGAACAACAGTAATGGAAAAAGTAGAGACACTCACCTTTGGTCCAGTTGTGGTGTCTTTGATCGTAAAAACCTAACAGAGAGAAAGATAAGACGTTCCAAGTGAGTGAACAGTAGAAATCTTTGCTGACCACAAAGTCAACATCTGGTTTAATGAGAATAAAAATGTTTTAAGGACACGGTGCAAACAAACTAGTGGCAGATACAAAAAGCAGAGAAAGGACACACACTGTGTTGTTTCCACATCATCTGGTGTTTCCCAGCCATATGCCGAATGAACTGTTCCAAAACCTGGTGTTTCTGGACGATCACAGCAATTGTTTGAAGTAATGGAATGCAGGTTTTTCCACTTTAGTGGCTGAATCTATTAATTTAGCTGGAAAACTGATTTTTTTCTAAACCACTGTGCTATATCAAAGCTTCCCTGTAAATATTATATTTGACAAGCACAGAAATTCTATCAGCTCTTTTCCTAAAGGCACTCGGTACACAACGATCTTCCAAAGATTAAATAAACATATGGAGAAGACAACATAAAGCAAAAAAGACTCAGTTATCTTCCCATGTTGACACACATCTAGCAAAGTCAAAGTAAAAGAATGTAAATACAGTGACTGGAATTGGAACTGGAGGTGTATATTTCGTAGTGACAAGGCAGACCTTCTCAATGTTTATCTAATATCATTAAAGCACAATGTGGCCTTATCATGTACAGCACAATTCATCAGTGCTTCTAGGTTGCCATCAATAGGAGAAATGAATTGCTGAGGTATAAATCAACATTATGTAATAAGGGTTTATGCTAGTCTCCTCACTAAAGCTACAATTAGTGGGAATCAAGCTAGTGGCAGAATGAGTATTGAAATCAACCCACTCTGCTCTGGCCAGACCTTCAGGTATTTCTCTTATAAAATTAAGAGTAAATAACAAGGGTCCAGACTTGCCCGTAAAGCATAAATAGTTGAACTTCTTTGATTGGTTAGAAAGAAGATCCTTACTCAAAAACGTTTACAAGAGAATCTGCATTGCTGTGAGGCTGTTCAAAGAGTCTGGGCCAAGACTTTGAGAGTACTGCTCCACTTTAAGATATGTTTTTGAGCATATTTCTACTAAAGGATATTTCAAAAAACGTTGCCCTTTGTAGCTTTAATCCTTAGAATCCACATAAACCCAGTTCAATTAAAATCCTACTACATGCACCCACTGACAAAGCTGTCACTGAACATATATTCAGTAAGAGTAAGAGGTTCAGGAAATAAGTGGCTGTCTACATCCATTCTGGTTGAGTAATGTAGGACTGGTGGCTAATTTTACAAATAGTCCCCCAGTCTCAGGATGATGCATTGTAGCAGGACAACAACTGTAAACTTACAGACAACGCAACCAAAGAGTTATTAATAGACCACTTGCTGTGTCCGTTGCTATTAACAGGCCAAATCAGTCAGCTGCTAAAGAACTCTGGTCACTGCAAACACTGAAAGCTTTGTATAGTATTAAAGAGGCATTGACTGATCCTAAGGCATCTTTAAATAACAACATATGCCCCATGGTGATGCTGCAGAGCTTGGATTAATTAAACTGATTTACAAGTCTTGGTTTCCATGAACAAATGCTTTGTGTAGAGAGGAATTAAAAGGCTGGAACCTGACTAATTAAGAAATCTAGTAGTTTCAGTCTGAACTACACTGTAGTGCAAAGTCTTTTTTATTACTATATTCAGGTAAGATAGATGACTTCCTTTAACAGTGTAGTAATGCTACATTTATTATACTGATTTGGACATGCCAATCCTCCAAAATGCAAGATGTACTATAGCTGAAATTACTGCAAGTACACAGAATGCTAACTAAAAATAACACTAAATCTACAGGCGAGTGTGAAAAGAAATGCCTTGAAGCTGGATAGCTTCTCTGGTACATAGAGGAGCTGGGGCTAGAGATGATAGTAACGGAATATGAGATGAGGAGAGAGAAAATACATAGAGACAAAAGATTGAGAAAAGTAAAGGAAATGGGAGAAGGGGGTATAAAGAACAATTGTTGAATGAGAACATAAGATAAAGAAATGAGACAAAGCAGGCCAGAGACGTGGAAATAAAGAGAGGGAAACAATTAGGATGAAATGAGGAAAAGTAGGATGGGGTGAGGAGATAGGAAAAAAATGTTTCCATATAAAACCATGATCCAAAAGTAGGCTCTCCACCCTGTTGGGCTGTTTAAGGTCAATGATGCTGTTTTCACTGCAGCCCGACTCGTCTACATGTCCCCTCCCGCTGCTTGATTTAAAACGTTTTTAAAAAGCTAATTAGGGGTTTTGGGGGTAAAAGCCAAACCAATTATGTACATGAAGTTAAATTGAGCATAAAGAGAGCCAGCAGATTAAGCATAAGAGTTGTAGGGCACAGAAGTCGATACGACAAAGACAATCTGAAAATCAAAGAGAAATCTACTCCACAAATTCATTCACGCTTCTGCGTATGAGCCAAACATAACTATGGTTAGCCAAGTCTCACCACAACTGCTTCTGGGTGACTGTTTTTCCTTTGACTTTGTTTTCTGAAAGGGAGACTAATCGGTCCACTTACCATATTATTCTAATTTATAGAGACTGAGTAAAAACTGCAAATATGAGAAAATTGGTGCATGCTCCACAGAGAATTTACACACTAAGCTGTATCTCACTCTCTCTCCTTATCCATTTTCAACAAATATTTAATGGACAGAGGAGGAGAGGCTGTGGTTATGAAGCCAATACTCTTGTGGTAATCCAGATTGAATTTGAAGACATTCCAGACTCAAATTACAACTAAACTCCCGGTGGCCTTTACAGTTGTTTTACAGAGAAGCACAATCATTGACAAAAACAACCTCTTAAACACAGGGAAGAAATCCAGGCTACTGTGGTGAGCCCATCTGTTACTTCATAGATCTGCTCTCAGTCAACGAAAAAACACCAAGCTCTAAAAATAGACTCAGTAGGAACAGTTTTTTTTTCACACCTTACTAAAGCTGTTGATGTGAATTTAAAAGTCAGTTCCAGGGATGCAACGCATAATTCGAGGATCTCAGTATTTCTGTAGCTGACAGGCTACAATTAAATCATGGTTTAGAGTTTTGAGAATTAACTTCCTAACCTCTGTTAAACTTCCATAAAAATATATTAAGATACACACAGTAGCTTATTGTGACAGTGCAGTACAAGCAACCACCAGCAGGGGGAGACATGCCAAAATGGGGTCAGACACTGCAACATCATTAAAACAATGTTTACAGTCTTACATTGATAACAAGTTAAAAAGAACCTTCAGCTACTCAAAAAACAAACAAAACAGTATGCTCATTAGCTTTTATCTGCTCCTTCTTCCTTAAGTACTGGAGACTACAAACCATCAGCCATCAAGCTTACAAACTTTGAAGCAAGCACTACAACTGCAACTAACATGTGGAGAAGAATTCATACTGTATATATATAAAAAAAAAACTCAAACAAACCTCAAAGTGTTCCCTTCAATGTGGATTCAATTCTGAGGAAAAAACTACAGTTTTACCAGTGAGTTTAGCCACATGCTGAAGTGGCTCCCTCGCTATGGAGAAGCAACTGAAGACATAACATGTAGACATAAGCATGTCCTGCAGTGGCTGAATACCTGAATATGAAGGCAGATGAAAAATATCCATACAGGAGTGGAGTTTCATTGCCTTGTGAGGAAGTCACGTTCCTAAACACTCACTGAACCTCATCTTGTGCACAGAGTTTGGCAAGAGTGCGAGAGGGGAGAGATTGTGTGTGAGCGATTAGCAGAGACAGGAGGGGAGAGCCTTTTGAGAGCTTTTAAAGCTGAGAGACAGTGTGTATGTTTGTGTGCGCTGCAGTCATATTAGGGTCTAATGGGTGCAGACCGCCTGCTGGCTGCTTTAAAGACTAAGGTGGGTGGCAGCAGGTGGATGGAAAAACAATACAGGAGATTTGATAAAGTTGACAGAGGTGTTTAAACAAACTATGATAATAAAAAAAGGAAAGCTGAAAAGTAAACAAAGCTGCTTCAGGCTGAGCTGGACAAAACGTCAGGCTGGTTGATTATGAAAGAGACAAAAAGTCAGTCAGCTGCACTGGAGAAAAGGGGTGCATGACAATAAACCTTAACCTTGGTTTTCAGCCAAAAATTAGGCCAATGGCTCTGTAACCACTGTCCATACACACCCCCACTCATGCTAGCCAGGGTCCCAATAAGCCATTAAATGCTACCCCTCCCTCTGACCTAGCTTCTTCCTCACACACACACGATCATGCACACACTGTTTTAATTAATGCATCATTTCATTACATTGGCATTTGATTGTATTGTTATTGACTGTGTGTGTATAATGTATCACGAGAGGTAGAATCTGGATCAACATGTCCCGTCTTTCTCCAGCTATGAATATCTGGATATGTTTTTGCTTTACTGACACTTGTCCAGTAGAGAGCAGCACTGCTACAAGATAATTATTATGATGCACTATGTAAGCATGGATGCGTATGAGGATGCTTTTTTATCTCTTATTATTATTTTCTATTAACATATATCAATCAGACTTTAAGCATACTGTCATATATGATCACATATATATATATATATATATCATATTTCATGCTGCTCTATTCTGACCGTTTAGAAAAGCCACATCTCTAAATGGATGGGATGTACTTTGCCCTTTTTACAGTGACAGCTGTGGCCAACTGATCCACTCCCATGTGTCAATGTGTGGAAGAGTGAAAAATAATGAAACGTTTGAGTCAAGCCAGCAGCAGAAGGTGCTGACTAAGAGAACCTCGGATCGAGCACGTTCGTGACATCTTCCGTGCACTAAGATGAAAACGGGGTTTTAGAACTGACACCACTGCTCTGAAGAAAGTCGAGCTGTTCTAGCAGTTTTCAGTTTTGAAATAAAAAGTCAAGGACTGGGTGCACAATATTATAATTAACTTTTGAGCAGAAATAAAATAACTAATAACTAATTCTGGACTGAAGCAACGTATTTATTTTAGTAAGATAAAGACATATTTCCTAGGAATGTTTGTCCTGGGATGCGTTTGGCTATATGAATGGTTCTGTGGTTTCCCAGCTGCACATTTCTGCATTCAGATCCACATTCTGTGCAGTCTTTTAAGGGCAGAATATGATGGTGAATTGAAGAAGGTTCAATAATCCATGCATTCATATTGATGTACTATAGGCATTAGCGGCTAGGATTCATAATGCCAGGAATTTGGGATATCTGTATTTTTGTACTTCTATTGGTTATAGCACAGTGCTTTAAGGATGTGTTGCCAGTACAAAACCAGTTTGGTCACATGAAGTGTAAAGTGTGTCATGGTTTCTAGAGTTGATATATTTCAAGGTTTAGCATTACAGAGAGCTCTCAGTCCATAAACAAGATGCTGCTTCCTTGGCTGAGCACTCTATCAAATGCAATTTGCAGTGTGGGAAGCAAGTGAGGGGCCATGTCATTTAAACTGTGTTGCACATGATTGGTTGGTCATAGCTATGTGAACGTGGGTGGAATATACAGGAGACACTTAGTTTGAACTTTCACGTATGTTATGCCATCCTGATGAAGCTCTACTCTGGCAGGTAAAGAAGCAGCAACACATGTATGACTAGAATCACATGGGTTTCACATGCTCACCAACAGTGAGAAGCAACAGTGGTACTGCCTGGCCAATTTAAATTCAGGAGGGAAACGGGGAGAAAATGTCAATAACTAAAGCACTATAGCACAAAGTTCCTCTGTCAAAATGTTAGTACAGATTATTGACAGGACATTTGTCAGACAGAACAAAGCTTTTAAGTATTCCATGAGTTATCACTGAACACACACACAGACATGAACGTAACTATTGTGAGGATTCATTCCTGCATTCCTTGTCAGTGACAGTGAGGTCAAACAACATGGGGGCAGCTTTCTCTCCAAACAGCCTAATGTGAGGGAATACACACAAAGCAAAACATTCACAGTACCACTCAGCCATCCAACAAATATCTCTAAATAAACCAGGCTGCCAAAATAATCTTTTGACTTGTAGTATCTTACAAAAAACTGATTATCCCTTTCTTTTTTTCCAAAACCCCAACTGCTTACTTTACATAATTTACCAGCTGCTATATTTCACAGTTCGCTCTAAACAGGAGCCTGTTTTTGTTCTAAATAAGAAAGCCTGTAAATAGAAATGACTTAATTCTTCCTATGGGAGTTCCTTTTCATTCCCAAGCCTACCATTAGGTCCCACTGCTGGGTGTGGTCCCCTCCCTTCATCAACCCTCCACCTCTCTGCCTGGGATAGAGCCGCTCCACTGCTTGGGGCTTTAGGTTTTTGGCTTGGGCATGACCAGCGGTGGTGTGTGTGTATGTGTGTTAGTATACAATGGGCAGCTCTGTGCTTGCCCCTTTGGCAAGATATACCCCTGAAGGGCAAAGCCAACAAGATGTAAGAGAAAAAGGGTGGAATAGGGCTAGCAGGCTACAAACCACACAGACGGTATTCAAAATGTACTGTACTCCGTCTTACAGGGTTGAACCCTTTGTAAACAGTCACACAGCACAGTCGCTAGTTTAATGCTACACAGTAACATGAAAAGGTGGATAATTGGATTGGAATTGGAAATTGGAAATAAAACTTGAGTTAAATTATGACTGGTCGTTTAATGAGGATGAGGAGAAGATAGGAAGTCAGATGACTTCCGTGCAAATGTATGACATCAAAGAGGCAGGGACACCCACACAGGATTCACACATGCCACCAAAGTGACTATCAACAGACACTTCTTTCTCTGGTTGCATGTATGTTTCTATCTATGGAAACATACAGAGAAATATGCATGAATCAAAGTAGCAGGTTACTGCATCAAGAGGGTTCAAATGCAGACCTCAGTTCTGGGCACACAAGGTCTGCGAGCCAATCAGAGAAGACTGGGGTCCCAGACATGAGGTAGGTCATTTCCGCTGGGTCATGACATGACGCTACATTGTGTAGCTTTCTTGAATTTAGTTTTTATGTTATTTTACACAAAAAGACAGTTAACCTAATTTGAAAGGGAATTAAATACAGCCATAAAAGTAGCAACATACTTTAATTTTTACATTTGTCTGAAAAAGAAGTGATGCATGGCACATCCAAGGTCCCAACAGACGTGACATATCTCACATCTGAGACCCTGGTCTTCTCTGATTGGCTGGCAGACCTGAGGGTCCCCAGAATTGAGGTCTGCCGTTGGGTCCTTCTCCATGGCTTGTTGTAACATGTAAAGAAAACGAGTGTTTAGTAATGCGTTCACTGTTTTTGTTGCTTGGCAACAGTCAAGTCCTGGTCCAGTTGTGGAAGATTTTGAGTTAGCAAAGTGAGTGGTTCGATTCCCGTTTCCCATGTCCAATCATAATCTGTTGTTGCTGTTAAGTAATAAATAGCTTTTGTAGAACTGTTGTATAAAAGCAATATCACACTCAAGGTTGCTAAATATCAGCACAGGGCCTGTGACCTTGTGGCTACGTCTGTATCACAGCCGTGCTGATATTCAGCACAATGGCACTGTGTTTTGTGCAATACTGTTCAACATCAGATGATGGGTTCAGGGAAAAAAATAAAAAAACAAATCATCAATGAACATGATGACTTTAACTTTGGCTAGAAAATGTCAACACAATTTATGTGATTATCTGTCATTATAATCCAAAACAACTGAGTAGTGTTTCCTGTAAAGGATGTTTAACGAGATTTTAATAATAAATTGATGTGGCTGAGAACATTCTCACATACAGTGTGTAGTCTAGTGTAGGGAGATTTGAATGCTATTTTCCCAAAATAATGAGCTGTGGGCCAAAAGAAGTGAATAACTCATGAAATCAGGAAGTGCATCTACTTAACTTACTATGTCAGTTTTACTGTTTCCACATGCGTGTTTCCATATTTTTACAGAAAATAAGCAAAACTCTGCCAAATCCTATGTATGTTGTATCACAACAGTAGCAGAAATATGAAATGACCTGGAGTCAATGAAAGTATTAAATCAAAATCAAAATGCAAACACTATCAAGGACTGAAAGCTGTCTGACTTAACTAAACTGCAGCAGTGAGTCTCTCCAGTCCACAGGCTAACAAGCACTGAGTCTACTGTCTGAATCTGGTCGTCCCAGAGCTCCTAAGGGGTCTATTGGGCATTCTTTGGCATACAAGCTGCCCATATAGGGAGTGATGTGAGCAGCAGGTCTGTGCTGGAGCTGATATCAGCTACAGCCGAGTTGAGTCATGTATGAGGGTTTGTACAGGTCTGAAGAATTGAACAATCTCAGCAGGGAGCGCATACAGCTACAGTGAGCTCTAAGGTGGAAACATGTAGAAGTTTGTTTGATATGTGATGAAGGGGAGAGCTTTTGTTGTGTCAAACTATTTCAGTATGTACTCTACAACTAAATATGTGTCCCACTACCATAATGCAGAACCACAGTTCATTTCTCCTCACTTCTAATAGTGCACCCTCTTTATTATATCAGCATTTTCTCCTATGACGAATGAGCCTCCACTCTCAGCCAATTTATCTTTTTATCCTGCTGCGTGCCCTTGTTAATGACACAACTTTCCATTTCCTTGAGGTCACAGAGAAAGAAATGCATCTAGTCACAAAGAGAAAAAGGACAAAAAAAATAAGGGTGAGGGGAGTATTTAATTATCGAGACGAGGGCAGATGTAATAAAGCGGAGTGAGATGGAAAAGAACAGAAAACACAGAAAGAGAAAGACTGATGGAAAATTAATACATCAAATATAATACTGTTAAATACCTCTACTGTATTATCATCAGATAGTACAATATAAATCTATGGAAGCCTGCCCTCAAAGTGTTGGCTAGACTATGTAACACACACATGCACACAAAGGATTTTACTGCACTGCAATGCATTGTGACATTGAAGATAACGACTGCACTTGCAAAAAACACAAACACACACCCACACAGACACACATGTGACTGCAGAAAAACACCTCTGAATACACATATGTATACGTCAGGGTGAGAATACGTGTTCACCCACACTTTAAAACGGATTTTAAGTACACAGTAAAAAAGCTCTTTGAGGTCATTAGTTACTGGAGTACTACATACAGGGGGACTGCTGCAGCCTTTGGTTGGCCCTCACTATAGTTGTCAGTTAACCGTCACACACAGGTTGGTTGACACTGCCTTGATAAAGGGATTACATGATCCTTCTCAAAAGATCTCCTATAGGCATTTTCTGATCTTAGACCCCTGTGGTTAAAGCTGCGGCATATGAACCTTTTCATTGAAGACTGCTCCCTGCTGCTGCTGAAAATGAGGTTGACCAAAGTGAAGCTGCAGGCTGGAAAACCAAAACAATGCTCTACAAATGCTAAAAAAAGGAGGTAAACTTCAGAGTTGGGTGGTAATTTTCTGTCTTTGTCACTAATGCGCTGTACTTAGTTATTTGGTGTTTAGTTAAGATTTATATTACAATACTGATTCCTGGAGCTTTAGAGATTAGTTCAAATTAGGAAAAGAAAATAAAGGTTTAAAACAGGCTATCGCCATGATCAAGATTAAAGCAAGAAAGAAAAAAAACTCTGACCTTAATCTCCTACCTTGGAGGGTTTCTGACACAGTATCACTTCAGTTTGTCATTATTTGCTCGACAACAAGAGGCCACTTGTCGGAGAAACTGGTTATTTTTAACATCTGAACACTGCTTTTTTTTAAATGAGGAAAGTCTAAATTAATATTTGACACTCTAATGAAAAGCTATTTCCGAAAAAGGGATTATATGTCGTAATTACTAAATCGTTTTATGGGTGGATGTGGATGAGCTGGTAAGGCAGTTGTCCATAAATTGCGAGGTCGTTGGTTTGAATCCCAGTTCCTCCTGGCCACATGTCAAGGTGTCCTTGGAAAAGACACAAAACCCTGTAGTAGTGCCATCATACAATATGCACTCAATGACCACTTTATTGGTTCTCCTGTACAATCTGATACAATACAGCAGCTCTACTATGAATTCTTCCTTTACAAGGTACAGTTTTGTTAAAACTGTCAGAAAGGTGATCATTCTACTATATATACTGTATATTATTATGGTCATACTAGATGCACTGTACTGGGGTACAGTATTAAGAGGCATTTCTAATGTTTTGGCACCCTGGGGTGAAAATCAGTGTCATTACAACAATGATTTTATACTTTGTAATTTACAAATACCTGCGAGACTCAAAAGTTGCTGAATTAATTCACAATTTCCAACATTGTGATGAAACTTTGCTGCACAAAGAAACTTTAAGGTCATGCCAAAAATAAGTCCTACAAACTCTGCTTTTCCTCCTTCACCTGCTCTTGTGGGACTACGCAAGCATCTCTGTATGAAGGGTGCCCACGTACGTGTTCATCTGAGTGTGCATGCGTATCAAAGTTAGTGCATGTGTGCGTTCCTCTCCTCTGTTGGTGTTTCTATCTGGGTCAACCATCTGGGGAGCGGCCAAGGCCTTGGTAAAGTGGGCAGCTGGCCATCACAGCTGGCTGGCAATCACACACACACACACACACACACACAGGAAAGCGTGGAGTCACCAGGTAACATATGCATTGCCACCGCCCAGAGCAAGCATCCAGCACTGCCACCTGAGCCCTCATTATGTTTTGTAGGAGCTGAGAAGTCAAAGAGATGATTATATGTGCGAGCGTGTCTGCGTAAGGACAAAACAGTTGAGAATTGGTCTGACTGCAATTATGGGGGAATGCGCAAATGCGTGTTTGTGTGTTTATGTATGTTTGTGTATGCAGACATGTTCCTCTGTCACCAGGTTCATTCTCATTGGATAGGAATGTGCAGTTGAAGCTAATTAACCACTTCCAAGATGGAGACTAAATACAGCCCACAGAGCCTCTCCAACCTCCTTTTCTTTCAGCCCTTCTGTTGTACAATGGTGGCTCAGGCTTTCCCACACTGCCTCTATTCAGTAGTCACAGATTGGATTACAACAGAGGTACCGAAAAAGTAGGCCATGACACGTTGTGCTCACATTTGTGTGTGTGTATGTGTGTCTTATATTGTGTGTCAGTGTATGAGATGACGCAACATAAAATCAGGCTATCCAGTAAAGTAGGCTAAAACCGAACACCTGGCAAAATGAGAACAATCGGCAGGAAGCCTTTATCAGTTCGTCCTGTTGGTGAGGGAACAACTGTGTACGCGCAAACACAGGCACTTGAGACACGTATTACATTCGACTTCTTAAAAGCGATGACCAGAAGCTAGTGGTTACTGTTCATAACTAGAAATTATAAGACCAGGAGCTGAATAAAACTGGACTAAAATCACAAATGGAAAAATGTACTTGAAAACTTACAACATAATCTTTTATTACAATCACGGTCTTCATCAGGTAATCCCGAAGAAATTGCCTCGGGGAGCTGTAGCTCCACAGAACTGTGTGCTAGAGTCAGATGAAAAGCTCTTCTTTATCACCGGTGATACATCTGTGTAACTGCCAGCTGGATTCCCTGGAAAAAGACTGGGTTTCTCGAGAGCTGTGACCTCCCTCATTCATATTAATAGAGCCTCAACACTTTTCAGTCTTACACTCAGAGGAATAAGTGAAGCGAGATCTGTGGCGATGTGGCAAAGCTCCCAGACAGTTTGAGTAGGGCGTTCAATTCACCAACAACTCAGTAACTACCATCCCCCCCTGGATTACAACCACTATTTAACCTCAACTGCTCCAGTAGGTCTGCTCAAACACTGCTTGGTTGGGTGCTGGAGAGCTCCTTTGAGTTAATGTGAAGCAGAACAAGAAAACAAACTTCAAACAGCAGAAGAAGTCAAGCCTAAGTATACCCTTTTGCACAAGAAGCAATTACTAATCACAGTCCTGAGAGAACGATCTTGGGAAAGAAACAATACTACTATAAATAGAGTGAAGTGACAGTCTCCTGGTGTGTTGTTGTTGGTGGTGTCAATGTGCCATGCCAGGAACCACGGAGCGAGAAGTGAGGTATGGGCAGATGTGACTGTGGGGCCTGAGTCTTCATCCCTCTGCCAGGCCTCCCTTACACCAACTCCCTTGCGCTCCACTTTGTTCTTTCCTCTTCTTCAGTGTGCCTGAAACACGCCAACACAAACATGGCTGTTTCCTTTTACTGCTTTGTGTGTGAGTCTTAAATGACTGAATGTTTTGGTCTCAGCGGCTGACAGCAGAAGGCTGTGGGTCCATCGGGCAGTTCTCAGGTGTGAGCACTTGTACAATAAGTGTAGTTTTCTACTGATAAATGTTATAAGAAAGACGAGACTATCAATTAGGAAGATGAAGTACACAGTTGCCTTACAACACACATGAGCTGCAGGCAGTGAGTCGGTATCAATAAGATAAAATGGTGGAACATCTTTCTGGGATTGCCATCTGGCCAAGGCTGCCTCGGGCCTGCTCTACTATGGACCAGTGAACAAAGCAGGTCTGACTTGCTCACTGGGTGCTTTCTTTCTGTCTACGTGTCTGTTGAAATTTTTGTTTGCAGTCTGTGTGACCGCCTGTAGCCTTGGCAATTCCAAAAGCTTTGATGCTGACAACTGCAATTTCCAAAAACACACAAGGCTGCTGGGTTTGTTTTACAGGTAAAAAGATCTTCAAACAAGTAGTTCTTCAGAATTGCTGACATAATACATGATGTACTGATGAATCACTGTCAGAGCTATTAGTGGTAAAAAAAACAATTACAATATGCTGTCCTTTTATGTACTGTATGTCCAAATTATTTAAACTGAAAATCAGTTTTTGGAAAAAAAAAAGTAACACCACATCATGCTCTCTCTCTTTATTTGTTACTATGAGGAAACTATTTCTTCAAATAAAAACACCATCAACACAAAATAGGCCCTTTTGCTCTCATTATGTGTTCTGTCTTTTGGTTGCTGCACTCTGAGGAAGATTTAAAGCTATTATGCTGCAGCACTGCATTTGACATCTCCTTTCACCAGGCAAAGGCCATGGTTACATAAGGGTTACTATTTTAGTATAGCTACGGACTTTAGGCAGTACTGCATCCTTAACAGTGACTTTTAAAGTACACTTTACATAATACCTTGAGTTTTATTATCAAATATTTCATTTTGACTGATTTTTTTTCCCATTGGCTTGGTCTGTAATGTTCTTCATTAACAATACTATTAGTTGTTATTTATTTGTTTGATTAAGCAAGATGTACTTCTGACTTCTGAGAAATGATCAGGAAAAACGCTAATAACTGTAAGGCACTGTCGCCTGCTTCACTACAAAGTGAGGTGAAGAACAAACGATTCAACATGGTACCAAACTGCTGACTCAGAAGAGTTTCAATATCATTTGCCCATTGTTTCATTCAAGATAAAAAAGGAACAGAGATAGAGAGAATGAGGGGGCAGACAAACAGTGCATATAAAGAGAAAGGCAGAGAGCTTATGATAGGGTGGAAATTGTAGCAAATGTAAATATGAAGTGCTTTGTGGATGCAGAGAGAGAGAGAAAGGTGAAACAACTGAAAAACAATCCACTGCCACGTGAAACTTTGCTTTGGTTTGTTTACTATGAAAGAATGGAACTTGAAAACAGTGGCTCATTGTGATTAGAGCACTTACAATCCAGACCTGCAGCAACTACTACTGTTGGGTTCAGTGACCAAGTGGCCCTTGATATAAAAGAACAAAAACAGTGTTTTTAAATTACCAGCAACCAATTTTCAGCACTGAAGACTTCACTTCCACTCTCTCTCTGTAAGCATAAAAATACCTGGTCATGATAATTATGTCTACTATCATATGATGGGCTAAAGAATGTGACCACAAATAACACAAACAGATACAGTATAAGTGCTTGTTTAAAGACATTGGGTGGACACTGAGGAGAAACACAATAAGAGACACCAGAACTGAGTGTGGAGATGGCTGACTCTGATGCTCCCTGTAACATCAGTGATGCTGTACTGAAGGACAGTGGAGTTCACTGGTGTAAGTCCAGAGAGGGAGCAACTAGTAACAGCAACATCATCACTGTCACTGGAAAGCCTGCCAATGAGGATGGAAAGTGTTGGTGGGAATTCTCGTTGTGGTCACTGTTGTGTACACAGGAAATGAG
Source organism: Sandelia bainsii (assembly GCA_032362345.1). Classification (NCBI taxonomy): domain Eukaryota; kingdom Metazoa; phylum Chordata; class Actinopteri; order Anabantiformes; family Anabantidae; genus Sandelia; species Sandelia bainsii. The sequence continues at coordinate 23,242,183 of JAUMHL010000014.1, forward strand.
GATGAGAAAATGCTGCCATGGAGAGACGCTAAGTGTGGTGGAGAATGGGAACAATGTGCAAAGCCTGGGTCAGACCCCAATGATCCTAATAAGCTGATGGTTTTTGTGCCTGACAGATGATAATACATTTTCTTGCTGCTTTGTAATTTGTAAGATGCTTTGGATAACAAATGACTAAATGTCAATGTCAGTGTATAGTTTTCCACAAAATGTACTTGACTTATCCAGAAAATTTTGTGTTGTGTTGAATTCATTTTATTTTTCATAAAATATTTGTACAGTATTTTGAATATTTTAAATTATGCATTGTTTAAATCATGCTCACAAAAAGACACTGCTCCTTAGTGCTACTAGTGGTCAGAAATTCCACATGGTGCCTTTAATATGGATGCAGTTTCAGACATTGGTGGTAATCTATCAGTCATAAGAGTACTGTCAGAATTTTCCTATCTCATCTCCACCCTTACAGTACTGCAAACAGAGATCGCCATTAATCACTTGATCACTGTCACCTAGTGAGCTGAAACAGACAGATGGTGACTCACCTTTTTTATGCAGTGTTTTTATCTTTTCTCTGAAGGTCAACGTTTCATAAAAATGTGATAATTTCTTGAAATGAGTAGGTAGAGATTTATTGAGAATGCTGTCCTTTAACACTCTGTAACCCTGACAACAAAAGTTTTCATTGTAGATTTGGAGAAAGATGTGACATTTTTTAACAAAGTAACATTATGCACATAGGACCTCAGAAAAGGCATGCCGTAATATAACTTTTAATATAAAGTAATCGCCCCCTCCCTGCTAAATTATCAATAAAACTGATTAACCAGGCAGGTGTGGACAGCTTTATTCCCTTAATAAATAAAATCATAATTTAAAGCTGCATTTTGTATGTAGTCAGGTAAATACTTGTAATATTAAAATTTGCTTGATGATCTGAATCATTTAAGTGAGACAAATATGCAGAAAAAAGAAAAAAAATCTGGAAGGGGGCAAATACTTGTTCACAGCACTGTATGTAGGAGGCTGCAGCAAAGGCTGTGTGTGTATTTGTTAGTGTGTGTATGTGTTAATGTGTTAATGTGTGCATGTGGGAGAGGTTAAAAATATTTCTAGCTGCACAAGAGCAACTTAACAGAAAAAGTTTGGGTTCTACCTCTGCGAGCTAAGTGCTCAGCTGCCTGGAATAAGTATGAAAATGGAACAACCATTATGTTTTAATTCTTACTGGTGTGTTTCTTGAAATAACTTCAACAGGTTCACACTGAAATGTGATCCGTTATTTTCTTTAGTGGGGCCTGTTCAATGCAAACACAAAATGAATGTTTTGAAATCTGCAAATTGCACCTTGAAAGCTACATTAGAGTTACAATAGAGACGCTTGTCCTTATTGACTGAGTCTCTGGAGATTCACCCCATTTACTCCAAATTCTTTTTTGCTAGGCATGGACGCTTCACCACAGACAGGAAACAACACATTAGAACTTCTGAGAAAAACCGGTGCAATGTAGTCTGGTCACAATATTTCAGTTAGATGTTCGATGTACATTTCTGTCTCATCCTGTCTTTTCACTGTGAACATGACAGCGCAGTGATTCGACTTAAACAGCTATTTTAGCCCAGTCTGAATACCAGGCAGGCTCGCTGGAATGACATAACAATCAATTAGAAAAAAGGTCCTCCATCATCGTTGTTAAAGCACATCATCATTTCACTTATGACAGTCTAATCAATCCAAACATGTCCTTGTTTGGCTTTTGGTGCTCATGTGTGAGTGTGTGTGTGTGCTGTTCGGGTATTCGTGGCACAGAGAAGCAGCAGATGTGAGAGGTAATTTGGAGCCCCCTGAGATGCTCTCTGATGTGTTACAAAGCATTATGGGTAGATTTGCTGTCATTGAACTTGAGTGGACTTCAATGACACAACGTTCCCTCCTCTCCTGAAACACACGCACATTTCTGCTTTTAGCTAGCCCTGACTTTCTGGGTTACTTTTTTGTACAATGGTCAGATGCACCTTTTACATGGTGGAAAAAAAACTCTTCCATATACAGGTAAAGCACTCATAGGCACCTGCAGAAGCTGCATTCATGTTTTGTGGTCAGTGTGTACTAATTTTGAACCTATACTCAAATTCCAAACAAAAGCTCACACAGAGGTTGAACAGCATGTACACTGTGTAGGGATCATCACAGACAGACACTGGTGTGGTAAAATGCTTGAGGCCACATTTATGTAACTAGTTTCCTAACATGGGAATGGGTCACACTCATGCTGCAATGATGACCCAATAGCAAAAGAGACACGGAGACAGGAACAAGAGACAAAGTAAAATGCTTAAAAGCCGACTAGCTGAACAAGGTATGATTGGTAGCATAAATGTCCTCAGGCCAGAAGCGGGGGGGTGTGATACACTGTTGATGTCACCGCACACAAATTGTGCTTGTAATTAACATGGAGTGTGAGACAGAGGCGGCTGCTGCAGAGTTGAAATGAAATGACATATTGGGACAAACTGACATCTAAAAAGGTGGGCAGTGGCACAAACAAGCAAAACCAAACAGACTGCTGGCAGCAGCACTTTTGACATGAACAGACAATTAGGTCATGGGGTTGCCGAGACTGTTTTTTGTTGTTTTGGTTCTTGTTACTGCTCACCCAGGGCATTTGACAGCACCCAGCCGTAGCGTAGCTTAAGCTTTATTGATAATGGCTTGCCCCAGGACGTTTGGTGGTGCTCATTTGATACAAACTAGGGCTGTTCTGGTTGTTTGTAACCTCTCTCTATCCATTTCTCTATCACCCAAAGAGACACAAAGGTAATGACGTTCACTCCATATAACATAGACTGATGCACAGACAAAAACATAGCAGCACTGACCTGGGGGAGATTGGGAAAAATTGGGGCGGGCGGAAGAGAACAAGAGAGAGGATGCAGTCATCCACAGTGCGAGGAGGAGGCAAAGTGATTTGCTCCTTTGAAATAAAACAAAACACAAACATTGCCAGTGAAGAGTTTGCAATGTCAAAGATGGAAAATAAGCTTCATTCATACAATGATTGTTTGCATCAACAGTCCATTAAAATATGCCTACATTTTGTGGCTACAACATAAAAAGATATGTAAAAAGACATTTCTTGCAGAAAACAACAACTCCAAATAGTCAGCTGTCATCTTCCTGTGAAATCAGGGTGTAAGTGGTAATATTTTACGGCAAAGTCTTAAGCCGATCAAGATCTCTTAATGAAACTAATGGTTACACAAAGCCTGACTCATTTTGAGTGTGTGTTTGAAGTAACCAAATGAGCTCAGGGTAAAATAGCTGTCAAATCCCCCACCGCCCGTCACCCCAAATAGTGCTCTGTTAAAAGCCCCTGAACATTTTCCTAATGCGCAGTACTGGAAGTGCAGAGCGACACAAGCAAACTGCAGGAGGCAGTTTCAATTAATGATAACCACGGCCAGCAGAGTCAGCAGAGCTGCTGTGCTTTGAGTAACAAAATAGTTGTTGTACAGCATTTACTCCTATTTCAGGGAGGTATTATAGACGCAGAATGCACTTCTGGGCAATTTGCACCTAAACTGCATCTAAAGTTCAGATGCAGATTTCAGACTTCATTTATTTTTGTTCTTACTGGGGATGAAGAGGGGCTGTCCAAGTCAGTGTAAGCCTTCATGCAACTAGACATTCCTCCAATAAAAAACAGTCCCAGTAACCATAACAGTAAAGTTGGCTGTATTTTATTACTTCAGAGTGTCAGTAGTTTAAAAAGTATCATGATTCTCCAGTAGTTCATAGGTTTTTCTCAGTATCCTGATTGTGTTTTGCAGTAGTTCGACAACTGCAGCAAACAAATGGTCCACTGCCCGACTAGCTGTTGAAAGCTGTGAAAAATAATCATGACCACAAACCTTCTGTTTGACTTTTTTTAATTCATATATATTTCATTTGTTTACAGCATTTGCATTTCCCGCAAATAGCAGACCTGCACAAGCAGCGCAGCCCACAACAACTCACCTCCTGCCAACATACACAAAGCTGATAATGAGTGACTCATCAGTGCTAAATTGCTGCGCTAATTTTATCAGCAAACTTCACAGCCTTGAAGAAAGCTCTCCATGGCAGAACGAATGAGCAGCATGAAGCTTAACACCAACATGGTCACACTGTCGGAGACGTGCCATGTCATGTGTGCACTGATATGTCAACGCCCTTTTTGAGTGAAGTTTTGTTATCTCAGCCCAATTAAAAGGAAAAACACTGTAACTGTGAAGAACACAACACACCTGTGTACATGAGGTGCTTTACTGTGTTCTGCACACTGTGTATTGCTGCAACGATAATCAAAAAAAGGAATGCCACCCTGGCAATATTTAAAACATCACAAAATGACTCCTAAGCTCACCTACTCCTACTATTCTTCAAATTAATCCAAAAATAATAAACCTTGCTATTAAGAATTTGACATATTGGTAACCGTCTTGTCCAAGCAGTACGGCACTCACTACAGTGCCAGCCAACCAGCTGGAGCATTTGAAAATATGTGTGTGCTGGTGTGTGTGAGTGTGCGGTAGTATGTCGATTTGGCATGGCCATGCCACTTATTTCAGTTCTTATATAAGAGAGATCATTCCAGAAAAAAAAACAAAAAAACTGTGACAGCGAACTCATGCCATGACGCAGTCCTGTTGAAAGGGCCGCAGGGAGAAAACATCACTACAGACAGATCACAAATGTTAGTCACTCGATGCAGCCAATAAAACACACACACGCATACACTTTTTTTTTTTATAGGCTGCAGATGATCTCTGGCACTTTTAAAATTGCAGTACCTTTGTGCTTCTTTTTTATCTGAGCACTAACTTTCCTAACTCAGCTTTATTCAACATAGAGGACAGATTCAAAGCAGATTCTACAGTTATTTATTTTTTAGGTTGCAGTAAGTTAATGAAAGGAGATAGGGATAACAATGCTCATGTTTACACTTTATTAATAAACATACAGTGGAACCTTGGATTGCGAGCATAATTCGTTCTAGACAAGTGCTTGTAATTCGAAGCACTCGTATATCAAAGCAAATTTCCCCATAAGAAATAAAGGAAACTCAGATGATTCATTTCACAACCCAAAATTATTTGTACAAAAATGATTAATACAAAATATAAAGTACAACCAGTCAAACCAGCATTCACTTTGTGGACTGAAACGCTGCACTTTCACTACTTTTCTCATTAATCAAATCTGTTTTTGTACTTTTGCAGCAGTTATTGTGGAAATGTGAATATGCAGACATCCCTCACGCAGCACATGAGGACAGCGTACAATATAATTTACTATTCTGACCTTCTACATACAGCTGGAAGCTACAAACTAAACTTTAGTGACTTATTAATGTTCTGAAACAGCTCGGATTACACTGGAATGAGGAAACAATATTGGTGAGTCTCGTTCAACTATTACGCTGCAGAGAAGTTGTGATTGTTGTGATTTAGGAGAAATAACATCAGTCACCAGAAAATTGAGACGTGCAGTGAGAAGAAACAACAAGGTGAGTGACCGGTGTTAACTACTGTTAACCAAAGATTACCTGATGCTGCAGTCGTATATGCATAGTAAAACTAGTATGGCTCTTGTAATACTTGCAGATCCAAAGATAGAGAAGAGCAGTAGCTATGTTCAAAGCAAAAATATTATTAGTGTGATTACAATACAAGCCCAGGTAATACTGATGCTGAGTGTTCAGCAGGAGTCTGAAGCTAGGTTCATATTTCTGTTGAGCTGGATCTGCGGTGGGGGAACAGTGTGAGAAGCTGCTGCTGACGCTCGCTCAGATGAAATGCCTGTGTGTACTGAAGGAGCTGCATCAACTGTCAGTCTCACATGGCCCTGGCTTTAAGAACTCAGTTGTCTGAAATGAGCAGTGAATGGGGCCATGTTTTTCATTAGAGACACCAGTGAAATCTGTTTCTTCACCTGCACACATTTCACTGCAGGCAGGAAAACTAAGCTAGCCCTGTTACTCTGTAACTGTAAAATATAAAGAAAACCTAGACTAACTACATTTACACAATAAATTCACCACATTGGAATTGTGTCACTACCATTACTAAAGTAGGTGGCTGTTTGTTAGAGAGAGAGATAGCAGTAGTATAGTATAGTGCACAGAAAGGGGTAGGTCCATCTCTTTATAGACATCGACATAAGGCAGGGCTTACCACTACAGCCTTGTCACCAAGGTAGTTGTAGCATCCGCGTAATGTATCTTAGCCCTCCTGTCTATTTGCCTGCTGTTGCATTCTGCTTGGTTAACCCTGCTCATTGACTGAAAAGGTTTGCTGTGTGGTGGTAGAGGCTGCTAAGCTTGTTGAAAATGTGGAGTGCACACCAACAGCTCATGCATGCACAATGTGTGATACAGTATACACTCTATCACTATTAATATTTGAAATCCTGCAGGTCAATCTCTTATCTCTCCCTTTCTACCCTCCCTCTGCTACTCTGAGAACAGCTCCATACGATCCATCTTGTTTGTATTGACTGCTCGCTTGGTGAGACTGCGGGTACTCAGTGATTCATTGGAGCGTAAAGTGGACATCTCCGAACACAGTCATCATCTGTGGTAGAAAAATGCCTTCTAAAGTTCTATTAACACCAGAATTATATTGCAGGGGTTCATGAGAGGTAATATAGGTTGCAGGTTATTCTTCTATAAGGTATATGGGGAAATGCTGGAAATATGCTGGAAATCTTTTCGTTTTCATTACTTTCACATGACCTCTTCAAAGACTGCTTCTTACTAAGTTAGAGATGGATGAAAAGATGCATATTAATTATCATCAAAGTGAAGGCAACTGCTTCCTTTTGATAGCAAAGGTTTCTAACAAATGACAAGTGACACAGCAGGTACATTGCGATGACACTGTAACATTTGCATTCAGGTGGTGGAACGCAGCGACGGAAATTCTTATCCTCATCTCAGAATCAATCCCACACAAAAGGATGAGCACGTTGTCAAAGTCAACAGACAGGCGAGTAAAATATGAATGTAACAGTGTATGTGGAGAGTTGCAGTGAAATATAAGTTAAAATACTTTTGTAAAACCCTGCTGTGCCCCACGATACATATTTATGTACAAATCACAGACAAACAGTATATTTATATATTATATATATATATATATATATACAGTGGTGTGAAAAAGTGTTTGCCCCCTTCCTGATTTTTTACTTTTTTGCATATTTTTCACACTTAAAAGGTTCAGATCATCGAACAAATTTAAATATTAGACAAAGATAACACAAGTAAACACAAAATGCAGCGTTTAAGTGATGATTTTATTTATTAAGGAAAAAAAACTATCCAAACCTACATGGCCCTATGTGAAAAAGTAATTGCCC
>JAUMHL010000014.1:23266402-23298955 GCA_032362345.1 Sandelia bainsii
ATGCCCTACTTTCATGATATAATATCACTGTAGTGTGAACTTTTTATGTTTTCCATAAATTTCACCCGAAAGCCTAATATCCCGAACGTTTTGTGAGTAGTGTATGTATAATTGTTGGAAAAACTTCATTTTTGAAGTTCTAAGCAATATACAGTCATGTCAAACCTAATTATCCAGAAACTGTCTGAGTTCATATGAGTAAATGGCTCTATAGTAACATATCACAATGTTAAAAATCAATTCTTAACATTACTACAAAAGGTTTGATGCCAGTCACCAGAGAGAAACACTGAGACTTCATAAATAACTCTCACGCCATCAAGTGAAATTCTATTTGAGAGCGACGTTACAAACATTAACTGAGTCTGGCATAGCTTACACATACTGTACACGCACACAAATGCACAGTCACGCCATCAAGCTGATTAACCCTCCGGGTTTAGTACACAGTATAGATTATAAGTCACAGCCACTCATTAGAAAGGGAGTAAAAAGAGCAACTGAGCTGAAAGAGGTCACTCTCATTTGAAGACTCAAACCTTTAATTGCTGCCAACAGAGCCTCTATAAAGTACTCAAACAAGGGTCAAATATTTTGTAAATGAGATTTAGGTTGTTTTTTTTAAAAACAAACTTAAAAGAATTTCTATAACATGGATTCACGCATGTGCAAAAATGTCAAATTTATCTATTTAACCATTACTCCACAACATAAAAACTCTAATAACTGTCTGTATTTAACTCACCTGGGTCATGTATTTCAAAACAGCTTTTAGTCAATTTACAGAAATGTCATAATGATGCTAAAAAACTGAAGAAAATATCTGAAATTAACAGTTTATTTCAGAACAACACTAAGAGTCTCCAGCCATACTAGCAGCTCTGTACAACACTGTACAACTAAACACAGGCTCGTGTAAAGTGATCAGCTTTGCAACGTATACTTTCATTTATACGTTTAAATACTGAAATTGGTTTTGACTCTTAGTGAAAAGCAGAGCAGAACAGCTTCTGATTAGCACGGTGTACATTTCGTGTACAACAGACGGTTCAGCTAGCCAACATCCTCTATGGCTTGGAGGGTTTAGCACTCACTCTTCCTGCACTGGTACCACATGTAACACAGACAAATGAGGTCCTGTTATGAATTAAACCTGGGCTCAAATTTACTGTCTGAGCAAACATTAACTTCATGAGGGAAAACCAAGAATATGACAATGATGTGCTTCAAGTAAGGTAACAGGGAAACGCTTGAATCCTCCCCCATCCATGTCTTTGGCTTAATGATTCACTTTAACCTACATGTACTTTAAAGTCTTCAGTCAGTGCAATTCAGCCACAGTAACTGATCAAAGCCTGAAATTCCTTGAGAATTACTTTTATTTGGACACATTTCATCCAGAGTTGTCACTTTTTCCATGACACAGCCCTCCACAGTGCACATCACTCATGCGACTATGACAACCCATCAGACTGTTTTCATAATGAGGTGTGACAGCAGTGGACTGAGTACTTCTAGCTAGGTATTTGCTGAGTGTACTTTGTGCTGAACAGGGAAGGTAACTTGAGTAAAGAAAAAATCTTCTGAGAGACGAGCAGTTCTCTTCACTATATGACAGCCAGAAAATGATGGAGCAGGTGGAGAGGTGTACCGTAAGCAGGGGCGGCACAGAGTTCTTGGCAGTAGACTGTGAATATAGTTACACACATGCTTGTATAATACATTATAAGTTGTTAAACCAATTAAGGTTCACTTCTGTCTCCCTCCCTCCTTCACTGTCTCTCTATTTCCCCCTTGTTTTGTGTAAAACATCAAGCAGCTATATTTGCACAGTTGCACAATGTAATTCCAAATTAATAGTAATGTAATAATATGTTCAGTATGAATCTTTGTGTCAAAATACTAATGTATGTGCCCAAACACTACAAGGGTGTGGACACATCTGCTGTTATTCCCCCGCAATCCGTGTCTTCTCACGTGAGGTAGAAGTTGCCTTAAATACACTAAATCACAAAAGCACACTTGTTACTTTTATTGCCAGTGTTTTATCTAAAAGCTTAACTTTGAGTGACTGCCAAATGCCAGTGCCAGTTTGGACTGAACTGTTATAGATCAGCACTAATGCACAGATACTGTACGAGTAGAGTTCAGTGCTTTTTTTTTTTCTTCCCTCAACATGGACAATCTGAAACCGGCAAGTCTGCAAACCTTTGCACAAACAATGACTAACCTATTCTATCTTCACTTTCCATAATCTCACAAGGCACATCTGGACACATATGGAAATTTTCAGGAAATGACGTAAAGCTAAAATAAACTGCATCCTTTGAAATGATACAACCACAGCAACAATTACAGTATCATTACAACCATATCCCCATGTGGATCATCCCAACCAACAATAGGACACGTTCACTCACAGCAGACAGTTGGTGTAGATTAGCGGTTCTCCTGGAAATAATAACCAAACAAATGACAGTTGTTTGTGAGATTTACTCAGACAGAATAACGTGCACATAATGGGCAGATTTTGAAAGTGAAAAAAAAAGAAAAACTTATGGTCATTAAAAATATGAGGAAGCCCCCCACTCCATATAATTAAAGAAATATGTGCTTTTCAAGTTTTCAACTTATGTTGTGCTGTCAATTTATGCTTGAGTGTGGATTCTCTTTTTGTTTCCCCAAAACATAACCGCATAACAGCAGTTCAGTGCTTGATTCTGTTATTGAACACACAATGCATTCATCATCGGGTGATTTTTGGTCACTCTGGGAAGCAGACACAAACACCTAGCACATAAAGGACAGAAAAATTCGGCAGGAAGCTGTAGAATCACATAATAATTTGTCAGTTTTTAATATAAAATACTGATTGTAGATGCTTTAAAGGTCAATATGATTTAAACCTTTTTTAGATAAAGATCCATGTATGATTGTGCTAGAAAAAAAGTAACTGATTATTCTCATGATGTACCATTTGTTCAGGCACTGGGAGGGATACTGTATCATCTATGTACATAACAACAGTGCAACAGTGTTAAACATGGTGCAAACTGAACATATGGAAACCAGTAAAGGAGAAGGAGCAGGGAGCTGTGTTGTGGCCTGGCTGTGGTGACGCATGTCTGTGAGACTGACTATTTTCAAACAGCTTCCTTTTACAACTCAACCCCACCCTTGCTTTTCTTGCCAACCGCACTGGCCACCAGTTAGTAGCACAGACTCTCTTGAGTAGCGTTCCTGTACCCGGTCAACAACAGACTTTTTGTCATCACTAACAGTTCACAACACTCTAAATGTGTTAGGACACAAAACAGAAACAATTGTGAGTTCTGCAGGTTAGAGGGTAAGATTTTATATTATGCTTGTAGACCACCTACGAGACACGCCAAAGGCAAGACCATCGATATTTAAGACTAACTAGAAAAGAACAACAACACTAAAAATAAATGTGAATTTTTAAAGTGGTAATAGAGGTCAAAAAGAAAAACTAGCTACTACTATACACGGGTAAAGCTGATCAGACTGATTGGTGTATAATGAGAGACTTAGACTGGAAGATATTTTATGCATGTGTGTTCATGTCCACTCTCAGACCCTGTAAAGATAATTCCCTTAAAGCAAGTGTAAAGCGTTGGGTTTTCCAGAGCCACCAGCTCGCCCCCACGCTCGTTTCATCTCTTATTTCTTCTTTTCTCATTCACTTGATATGCTTCCTCTTAATCTTCCCTGGGCTGTCGACCTCACAGGTAGCTACTCATTCACATGGCGAAGAAAGCATTCCTTGTTCAGTTCACTTAAGTGTTTGCCTCTGCCTGTGTTTGTGTGTGTGCATTTTTAACAGTATAATTTGCTGCATTATATCAGAGTCACCAGCTGGGGAGGGAAGATTTTCTACATCCAATCCATTGTGGTACTGAATTACTGTTCTGTAATTGAGTGCAGTACTCTACTCAGCTATATTTTGCTACCCATGAATGGGAACTCAGTGATTCAGCAGTGAGTGTTGTTGATTCAGTAGCTTAAGGGGGAATGTCACCCATTTTTCATAGCAAAATATGTTTTCCTTCAAACCCTCTAGGAGCTGCCAGGCACAGCTAGAGTCATGACTTCTTACCTCAGGTACTCATAAGGCACACTCCGTTTTCAGAGCAGTACAAGATCAAATGGAGACGTGACGCTGGAAATATGAGAGCAAACTGAGACCTTATTATAGACAGCTAAACAATTATTCATTAGCTTCTTTTTGCAAAAGAAAAAAAACATTTTACAAAGTTCTACCAATATTCTGTTTAGCAAGTGTTCCATGCGCTATCTGCAGAGACGGCAGAGGCATCTCCTGCCATTGCCAAGGTAGAGTTTATTTTTAGATTGTTTACCCCAAATTTTGCACCCTTCAGTATCTGAACTTGGAAATCTGTGAAACAGAGGCCCTTTGTCTGAGTCATGAACATTTAGTCATTCCCTAGCTGCCACATTTTTGTTTATTGTTACTGTTGTGGTTGATGTACCATATGTGCTGTCATTTTCATCAGGTTTTTGCTGAAAGCATTGTGAAACTAAATAAGCTTTTGCAAAACAGAAATGTGTCTTCTGGATAGAGACACCTGAGATTTCAGCTTGTTTCATTTTGGTTTATGCCTATTTATGATACTAAAAAGGTGCATAGCAAGTTCAAAACAATACACACAGGGTGCTTGTGATTTGAGACAACTCAGTCTGATAATTCCGGCTCTACAATTAATATAAGCATATTGCCTGTAATTACAAAACTCTTCAAAGTTCTGTGAAAGCATGAGTAGCATTAAATGTACCAAAATGAGCAGTGGTTACGTTCTCAAGACCAAGAGTGAGAGTCCAGGTGAGTAAGGTCAATCAGCAATGCTTTGATGTCCTTGAATCAAACACACTAACAACTACAGAGGAACTTAAGAAAAATAAATCCTCCACTAAGCTGGTCAGTGATGTGAAAGTGGACAATTCTATGAAGGGAGCTGCTGAGAAAGAGCATGTAAAATGATGTTTCCAACTATTCCCCTAATATGGCTATATGTTTTTGTCAATCCCAACATGCAATTATAAAATGCATTATTCCATCTAGTGCTTTCAAAGGCCAGTCAGCCATGGAGAATGGAGAACACCCTTGGGCTAATTGGTTAAATTGGTGGATAATTGGAGAAATGCCAGGCCAGAGACAGCTATCATTCCCCAAAGGTTTAATTACAACACAGTTTTTAATATATAATCATGACAGTCTTGAAAAAATAAAATGCTGTGACAATAATGTCACCTGTAAACGAAAACGCAAGTGACTGAGATCTCAGAGGAAAAAACACACTACAGAGTCAAGCACCATTTGTCACAATTATTTACATCTGACAATTATTAATGTCTGGCAACACTAACCACAAGATGTTCCACAACTGTGGGTTTGGGACGCAGTGACAACTACACAATCTGAATTACAGTCCAACAATGTATAGCGCCCTGAGTGTAAATGCACACATACAGTAATCTCTGTCAGTGAATTGCACGCTCAGCCAGGGATGACTCACAGAGAAAAAAAATTGTCCCTTCTAATCTTTAACACTGTAGTACAACCCACATGACAATTAATTACTACAAAACGTATGGGACGTAAAGAGCAATGTCACTAATTTTTAACTTGCTTCTTCCAGTTCTAGTTTGAAGAATACATCTATGTGAATGGTATTAAAATTCCTTACATCAACATCTCTCCACTTTTAACTAAAAAACTCCATATGACGACATATGGAGGAGTTCGTTGGCTCAGATGACCTCATCTGGGGGACAGGTTCGGCCAAGAACCTCACATTATACCAGCCTCTAGCATGGGCAACCAGATGACATCACTTGAACCGAAAAACTCCAGCTGAAAGCAAATATATTTTAATATAGAGGTATAATATATTCCTTAAATAGTAATGCTAATATTGAATTAATAAAAAAAATCAACAGTTGCTAGCAGCTTGTCAGAGAATGATTTGAGGTCTGACATGGACTTGGAAGGAAGTTTGCCTCGTTGATTCTTGATATTTGGACATATCAGGGCACCTTCATCCAGTATTTATTTTCCCCAGCTTGGCCTATGTTCATCTAAAGGGCCCATCAGATGCAAATGTCACATTTTACTAGTTTCTGAACATACAGTATATTGGGATGCTTGCCCTGTCTACTACCAAATTGTCAAAACAGACCACAGAACGGTCACCGACCATTCCTAGTGTACCTGCTTTGTCTGAAGCCCCCTGGTCTGAAGCTACATTTTGATTCGGCCCCAAAATTATGTAATTTTGGTGCTTGTTGACATAGCCCTGCCCCCCTCCGTGAGCCTCTTCCCCCCAGCTCCACCTAGGGTGCAGGAGTTAGCAGAAGTTAACTTCGCCAAACTCTCTTGCAGCACTAACATGATGGCTAAAGTTTAAGGAGGAAAGAAGCACAAGACTGTTGTGGTTGGCTATGCCGAAGACCGCAAATAACTGAATACCTGTTGGCTTGGTAAGGCCACTTTGGTAAGGCATCCAGGCTTATAACGCCATAAAAAGTTCAAACCAATAGTTTGACATTACGTTTCTAAAGTGGGTTAACTTTAAGATACGTGTTTGGATTAAACATGAATTTCTGAATGAGGCTGAAATTTTAATATTTTCATTAAAAATGGGTAATACAAGCAGTCAGCACGTAACATTAGAACACAACACGCCCCTAAGCCACTAATTTCCTAATCCCATATTAGAGACAGGGTGGAAGTGGCCTGTGAGGGAGGATTCTTGTCAATTTTACAACAAATTATGTTACAAAGCTCTTTTTTGGACTCCAGGGCCCCCACTTTAACTGCCAAAAAGGTGAACTTCATTTCAGCTTTTAACCAATGAGACATGATGCATTTTGGTTTGCTTGCTGTTAATTTGCTGTGAAACTAACACAAGTGGACAACACAAAAACTAAACTCATCTACTCATTCAGACCAGAGAAAACTAATTACAGGTTTAAAAACAACATTAACAGCAACAGAGTTACATATCTTTTTGCAGGGGGACTGGTTTTACATACAAGAGACAAAACGGATATTCTTTTTTGTTACTTCTTTCTCCCCAGTAGAAGTTGAAACAATGGCAAATTTCAATTAAGGCGTGGTCAAGGACATAAAATTCATGCCCATCTCGTGCCCAGAGATGCTCGGCCACACCCCTCTGATTCATTGTTCAACATAAAAATAATCAATCACCAGGCAATAACCAGCTCAGTGATGACAGAGGGCATATAACTGTCACTGAGAAATCAATCAAAAGCTTTTGTCTTGAAGCGTTTCATGGCTACACTGAAAGGGTCATGTATGGCTGCAAAGGTGAGCGTGGACATATGCACACACACACACATACACACACAGACACACACACATATTCAAGAGGCCCACTCCATTGGCTTAATAACTACAATCCCATTTATCACTGCCATGCAGCGATCAAACATTGGCCTCATAAATCATAAAAGCTGTCATCATTGTCTGTGCTCCTCTTAGATACCCACAGACTACAAATGAGTGGAGGGAAAATTAATAATATAAGAGTCACTGAGCTGTGGGCATGAGTCAGAACTCAGCCAGTATCACTGAGATGAATATTTTATCTATTGTGGTCTTTCCACCAACACTACAGTACTTTACTCTATTCAGGCGTGTCACAAGTCTGGAATAATTATGTTAACAACACTACAAAGGTCTGAAGTGCAAATACAAAAGCCTGTGTATTGATTTGTGGGGGCTAAAACCCATGTGTCCACCAATGAGCACTGTGACTCTCACTGTTGGCATCAGACTAATTCTGCAAGTTCACCAAACGCATCACGGTTCAGCTGACCGCCACAGAGTCAATGGCACAAGTCAGCATTTGTAAGTCTTCATGTTAAAGTACTCATTTTAATGCTTAATACACTTTAATTTTTGTATTTTTGCTGGTATGGTTTGTTTCTTATGTGTGGTTCTTTCTTCTTCAGCAGGGAGCCGCTATAATAAGGCAAAGCAACACACAGTGTTGAAGCAGTGACACATGGATGAGAGGGGAAAAACAAGATGATTAAGCCCGCTAGAGGCGCATGTTAAGTTAGAACACTGTGCCCTTGTCACCTATATTAAGACATACATCTTCCATGTAAAAAGGTCCCCAACTCTTCAATTGGTTCAAGTTGAACAATGAGGACGGAGTCAAATGGGCGACAAATGGCTTCAGTTAAACTGTAACTGAAAAATCAGTTGAACCAAGCTCCAGATATTTGAATTACAGCTCAAAGCGTCTATGTCAAAGAGACAGCAAAGCCCTCAAGGATGATGAATGCCCTTCCAAGTGATTGTACAGTACAATGAGTCAACACCAAATCTGATTAATAGTAAGGAATACTCCAGCAAAGCTTAATTAGTGGGTGGGGGAAGCGTGTGTTTGGGCTTGCCACAATACACTAAATAAAAAAAAAAAAGCATGCATACGTGGAAACGAAAAGCACAGTTGACACAGAACAGCTAACATTTAGTAGAGGGCTGAGTGATGGCAATACAAAAGCATTTGTTGAGTTTGCGGATTTTTGTTTCTTAATTGCTTTTCTTTTGCATTATTGCTTTATCTTCAATGCTTCAGCTTCCATTCTGGTGCTGCAAGTTGACGGTTAAATGGCTTCATATCCACCGGGTCATTTTCCTTTAAACCTCACAGGAGACAAGTGAACACAGAATTGCTATTCAGTGAAGGAATGATGGAAATTTAATAACAGAAAATGGAGCTCTTTACATGCAAAAACAAACAGATTGATCCACTGGGAACTCCAGACTAATAAGTAATTAGCACTTTTGACTAAGAACTATTATTACCAAGTTATTAATACCCAGCCCAGGGAGGAAAAACAGCCCCCTAATGTATGCTTCCAAAGTCTTGGAAGGCTGCTCTGCCTCCAACCGAAGAAAGTGGTTTTGAACTTTGTGAAACTTCAAGCTTTAGTTTCCTTTTTGTACAGCTTTTCCTTGTATGCCAGACCTTGCTTTACCTGACCTACCTAGTTCTAAAGGGACAAGGACTACACAGTACTTATAAAGGTGCAGGTAGTAAACTATGATGAAATAGTCTAAAATGTGTAAGAATTTTTTAGAACTTTACTTGCTTGTTAACTGAGGTGGGTAGTTACATTTACTCCATTACATTTAATTTTTGAAAAAAATGTACTTCTAAGAGTAGTTTTACTGCACCATACTTTTTACTTTTACTTGAATAGATTTGTGAAGAAGAAACACTACTCTTACTCCGCTACATTGGGCAACACTTGACTCGTTACTTTTTTTCCTTTTAAATATTAGATACGCTTTATTTTTGCCAGTGTATCTACCGCATGACTGTTTCACCAATCAGACGCAGCCATGCAGTCACATGACCACACACAAACTGTGGAAGCATAGGGGCACACAAACTGTTTACACATATCAGTGAAGATTCTCAGTCATCCCGGTGAATTTATCTGGAAGCTGAGTCATATTAACTGGACTTCTTTCTTGTTAGCTTGAAACGTTTCACTACTCATCCAAGTAGCTTCTTCAGTCTAGAACTCAACTTCCAGATGTCTTCACATGCAGGCTATGGGCTACGTGACATAGCAGACAGTGAATGAAAAAACACATGAGAAATGACGCAGTTCAAACATAAATATGTCACCTACTGTAGGTATTGGTTTTAAAAGCTTTATGTTGTGAGAAAGTGAGATTTGGTGGCCTGGTAGCTCAATGGGATAAGCATCAGACTGGGATGCAGAAGGTGGCAGGATCGAATCCCAGCCCAGACTCCTGGCCCATCCCCCATACCAGGTGTGTTCTTGAGCAAGACAGTAAGCGCTAGCTCCTTGTACGTCGCTTTGGATAAAAGCGTCTGCCAAGCAAAGTAAAGTAAAGTAAAGATTTGGAAATGTGTGTTTCTTGTGCCTTAATTAGTTATTTTGTAAAGATGTAATTTATTTTTACTTATTTATCATTTGGATATACCAGAATTTCCTCTGCTTGTTGATTTAATCTTATCTGTGGACAGGGGAGGATGGCTTAAGATACTAATGTTTACTGTTGCATATAACTGGTTAATGCACCTCATTGGAGAAAAACTGTTTGTGTGGGTTTGGCAGAATAGGTAGTCTAACAGGCTTCATTTTATTGACATGTTTTCCACAAACTACCACATAAAAAGGAGTTCAACTATTACAAAAAATGACGTGACAGAAATACAGCAATGGGAGCACTGGAAGATGGGGGTGCTATCATCTCTCTCATCTCTGTCTTATATATAACAGATCATTAAAGATGAAGTTCTCTCTTGTCAGTTAGACTCAGCCATTGTTTGAAAACATCTCAAATGCTTCTTTTCCTCACAGTCTCCAAATACCAAAGCCACATCTGATTTTGTTGTAGCCAGAGTCATAAATTGCAGTTCTGTGTGATGGGACATAATATTCAATGAGAGAAACAAAATCCCCTGAAAATGTCATTTCTTTTTTTTTGTGGTCATCAGTCACACAAATGCTGGCACCTACATAAAGAGCTGAATTAAAATCATTATTTATATTGCTGTATCATGGAAACTGCAAAATCTTGCTGATCTTAGGCCAATCAAATTCCATCTGCTTGTTACACGTACTATGTGTTGTTACCAAGGAGTGTGTCTGACTGTTATGTAGACACATAATTTTTACACGGGTAAAGGTAAAATACAAAGAGAAAAACAACATAGTTACACAGTTACAAATGTTTAGAACATGCATTTGTAACTGCATATTTCATGTACTATCATGTGATGTTAACCACTGTCCTGTGTGCCCCCGGTTATGGGTCGTGGTGTACACTGTGATCAATAAATGGTTTCAGAAGAAAGATTTTATAGTTGGCGTTTGACCTCCAGAGTAGCTGACCCAGAGTGGTAACTGGTTGGATGACCCAGTCATAAAATGCTTTTCTCAGTGTCACCTTGACTTCATCTCCCCTGTGATATGAACTCTAAAAAGGTCTCACCGCTAGTAGACGAGTTTCTGAACAAAGACATCAGTGAGAGCTGACAGGGGATGAACATAAAAGTTGTTTTTGTCCCCAAAACCATATAAGCAGCTAAAAGTAACGAGTGGAAAATGCTCACGAATGACTCTCTTATCACGACTCTGTGTCCGATCACTAACTAATCACTAATACAATTCTGTACTCACAGTTTGTCGGGAGTGAGCTTGTGCCTGCAGTTATCTCTAATATTGTAGCATATCTGGCATATATCCAATGTGTGGTATCTTTTTGTGGAAAGGGCATGATTTTCATATATGCTAATATTATGAATATAATAACTAGAATGAGTGCACCAGTGCTCTTAAGCTAAGCATAAATACTGTTCCGCTTGAAGAAACCTTCAAGTCCCCCATGCAAGCTTCTTATGTAATTTGTGGAATCTTTTGTCTTGATCTACAATCAAATAAAATTTTGCAAACAAAAGCATAGGCGATCAAAGGAAAGACAAGCACAAAATTAAATCAAACCACTGGTGGGGGATTGTCTTCTTTTACGCAGTTTCATCCCTCTTCAACTGGTATCTGGATCAAAAGCCTTTTTATAACCTGGAGAGGGGATTTTCCTCTGCTGCCATCTCATAATAGATAGTTTTAGTACAAAGACATATTGTTACAAGTATTTGTGTTTCCACACTTCATTTCTGAGAAGCCCATCCAAACAAATTGCTCTAACCTACACATGGGAAGTTCTGTATTTTTTCACACTGAAAGCGGAGAAGGCTGTGATCAAAATGCTACAACAAAGCGATAAAAGGTTTAGTTAGTCTACATGTGGTACTTTATGTGTCCATTTTTAGTCAGCAAGGCCATCATAAGCCTTCACCAATGTAATCACTGTACCATTGTAACACACTCTTCACTGCTACATGAATGCTCTCATTAAGTAAGTTGCCTTTGGTAGTGGTGACTGTATCCATATACAGACTACATCTGACCTCAGAAAAAGCTGTTTCTTTTCTTGCAGCTTCTTTTCACAATGACCCACATTAAACAGAATTCCACTCAAGTCGTCTGGAAACTGAAGAACCCAACTACCACAATATATGCTTTTTTCATCTACAACAATCTCAGAACAGAGCAGAGCACCCTGGAAGCGTCCTGTCTGCCTCACAAATACTATAAAATAAAAAATACCAAAACACTGAGATATGACAAGTTAATCAAAGATGCACATATTAAATATCTACTGTTTCATGAAACTGTGATATGCTCACCCTATTGTTTTATTTAGATGGACTATTATTTTTTTACATGTAACAGAAAAGTACTGGAGACAGATGTAGTTTTGTTATACATACTGCTTCTTTACTTATCCTTGGTTTGAAATTTTGACAGAAAGAAATTAGAATTTTTATTTATTTTTTGTATCAGCAGGAAAGTTTATTTCATCTTTATTGTCTTTACTGTTAGGGTAGCGACAGACCCAAGTCGACAGTCGGCTGTCAATCTCAGGCCTTCAGTGAGCATTTTAGTTTTTGCAGCTTAGTTTTTGCAGTGCGTCCCACATCACTGGCACTGGTATACAGAGTTTCCTAGTGCCACCTTACCTAAGGCAATGTTATTAATAATGCATTAATCAGTTACTAGGAAGCACCTATAGCACAGTTCAATGTAAAAAAATCAACTATACAAAAATCAAGTCAACGTAGCCTGACCAGCTGTAATCTACGTTACCAAAAACTTCAGAATGTGTTGGAAATACCCACTTATATAACCTAGCAAATGCTACTAGGTGATTTACATTTTGCATTGTAACTGGGTATGCTGTTATTTTTGTCAAATATAATTTAAAATCATATCAAGGTTACATTATTTCAGTTTTTAAATGTTGGTTCAGCTGTGTCATACATGTTTTATATGACCGCTTTTACTCTTCTCAGCTTTGTCAGTTGGTACAGTTAACAACCGTTAAACCTGGCAGTTGTTGCTTGTATATATTTAGTAACAACTTATTACTATTTTTCTTTTGCAACCTGTTTTAATGTAGTCAGTATGTATCTCCATTTAGTAAAGCTTTGGAGTAAACTAGGTCAAGTTTGAATGTGTAAAGAGCTGGTGCAACTAAGATTAAATACTGACGCATCTCCAAAATCACATGCTCAGATCCTGCAGCATTTGTGCACCTTGTTCCAAAATCCATATTACTATGGATTTTACGATGGAGTACTGTGCTTGTGTGGTTCAAAGCAAACTATGAATGCTGCCAACTGAGGAACTAAAATGCATACTGATGAAAGTGAGGGGACACAATTTCATCAGCCCGTAAGCTTCCACTGATAAATTTTGTAGTCTCACTAAGCCAAAACTTTGTCCTGCAGGAAAAACATAGCAAGTCTAAGGGGGTCAAAATGACCCAGTGGCAGAATGTGAATGTATGTAAAGCAGAAAGTTCCAGTGTTAAATGTGGGTGCAGAGCCTGCGAGAAAGGACACCTCTTACTCAGAGCGAATACATCCATCTATCAGCTTATTGTAACCTATCCTTTGGCACGCTAGCTTTACCCTTCACCTCACACCCTGTGGGAACAATTACATAATGCTTTAACTCAGAAGAGACACACACTCTGGCACTTGAAATATGCATCAGCAGACCCGACAATCTGACAGGGAAGACTCCGGATTTGCAAGGTCATACTAGAGGACGAGGAACATTACAAATAGAGCAGCACAAGGACAGCACGAATAGAGACTGACTGCGAAAGACAGAGGAACTAGTTGGAAAAGGGGGAATGAATCAACAAAACTGTACTGTCAGCATCCCTCGGGCCAGCAGGGAGCATTAAGTGAGTTGACGTGCATTGCTGAGTCTCCTCCTTTTCTCCTTCCTCCTCTCCTCCCTTCCATTTCTCCCTTTTGCCTTTCTTTCATCCATATGGTAGAATCCACCTCTTCCCCTCCCCCTGCCCTGCTGTATACTCTGGCCTCTCTCCCACACACGACCCCACGTTTGCTTGCACAAGCATCCCACATCCCCTGAGCCATGTCTTATTTACGGTTCGATTATGGCTGACCGCCCCCCCACAGGACGAACGTCGTCCTCCACCTCCTCTCTGCCGTGTGCCCAGATGTTGTTCAAATAATTAGGAGAAAACCTGTTTTGCCCACTGGGGTCACTACAACATCTGTGTCAAATGCAGCCAAAAAAAAAGGAAAAAAACAAGCCGCAGCATCATCACAGGACTGGTGTCGGAGGAGGAGAGCAGAAGGAATGAAGCCTAACATGCATTTATGACCTAAGGCAAGCAGAACTATTCATTTAAACACACAGCAACATTTCTACAAGTTGATACACATAAAATTGCGAATCAAACTTCACAAATGCTACTGTAAACACAGACAACAAATCCCCATGCAATACATAAGTTAGGAGCAGAAGGCTCTGCAGTAAGTGCGCACACACCTCCACAGAACAAGGTAATAAACCATGCGCCAATGATTGAGCAGAACCCCTGGGAGGCATAACACAGCACTATCCCTGCTACAGAGGTGAGTAATAGGACTGTTACATCTTCCTTCCAAAAACCACTAGCGCTGCCTGCCTGCCTGCTGACGCATTCCACCAGTCTGCAACACTCTCGCTCTGCAAAGCTCCTCTGTGGGACACAAACAGCTCCTTCATATGCGCTGCTGAATGCAGCAGTCAACCTTAACGTGGAATGCTTTTGATGAACATTAAGAGGTCTGTTTATTACATAAACTGTAGGTGTATCAGCAGGTCAAGGAGTATGGGTGCTGAATAACCTTTTCACAGTTACAGAGAGTTTTAGCATCAGACTATGACTAATGTATCAACAGAGAAAGTTGGACATTAGCAGGTAGAGGGGTATGGTTTCATCAAAATCAAGAAGAGTCAGTTCTTTGATCATTTTGTCTACACCCAGTTAAGACAACATTACACGGAGCCTTTGGAAATGTCAAAGCCAATTTTCTACAGAAACACCAGTTTAGAAGTAGTGTAGACTCTAAAGCACAGTTTTTCATAAACAAATTATGTTCAACTATATAATGAAAACAGTAAAAATAAATATCTGTCACATGTCCTATAGGGTCTAATGTGATCTTCAAACTGCTCGCTTTGTCCAAAGAAAAGAAAAAAACAGTCCAAAGACACAGACAGCACTTTCACAGAAGACTAAAATCAGTAAATTCATATTTGATAAGAAGAATTCTGGCTTTTTTTCCTTCTTTTTTTTTTCATTTATTCGTACAAACATTTAATGGTTCTGTCTGTAACTTGACAGAAAAACTAAAAGATTTCTGCAGCTAAAGATGAAATTTTATAATTATTTGTTTTATTCAACAAAAAGTTGAAAAGCATAAAATGATCACATTTGAAAAGCAATAAACTGGAATGTTTGCATATGCAACATATTGATAGATAGATATAAAATGGTAGCAGATCTATTAATTATCTATCTACTTCACCCTATGAATTTCAACTGACGACTTGTCTTCGTAGATTCTCTGTGGTCTTATGGTTTAGTTGCCAACTGTTAAATTATGAAAAACCTAATGACTGAAAAATCGTCTGGATCCAAGAATAAAACTACCGCTTGTCCATGAGATATCCAACAGACAGGCTCACGTACTGTAGCTGTGGATGGAGTGTACAGCGGCCGGACATCAAATCCAAACAAAGAGCTTTGTGTTCACCAAGGGAGGAGAACAAGCTGCAACAAAAGCTACTTACAGTGCATCACAAAAAACACAAAACTGCCCAAAAAAGCTTGTGGCACACATTCCTATAGTTGAGATTACGCGTTTCTCTCTCATGTGTAGAGGTGCACTTTTACTCTCGAGCTCTGATTCTTTTCCACCACTCTACTCGTTCCCTTTTCCACAAAACCCTTTAGGCGACAGAGAATATTAGTAGAAAAAAAAATCCTCTGCTATGACTTTGAGCACCCTGCCCACTTAAGAAATGGTTGTTTATATTACCAGTGTACTTATTGTAAATCTCTTCAGACAAGTGGATCAGCAAACTGCCAAAAATGCATTTTACATAGCGTACAGCAGAAGCAGCCATCAGCCCTGCTAATCCCAAACAAACCAGAGTGTTACTGAAAGTGATGGTACCTCACTTCCAAATAATTGTTGCTGTTACGCAGCCATCTAAAGGTAGCATTTCTTATGCATGTATGTCTGTGGGGCCATTGTTTAGATCAGTGGTTCTCAAACTTTTTTCACTGGGTACCACCTCAAAAAATATTTGGCTCTCCAAGTACCACCATTATGACCAGAGGTGGGTAGTTACGAGTTACATTTACTCCGTTACATTTACTTAAATAACTTTTTGAAAATAAACAAAAAACTTCTAGGAGTAGTTTTACTGCACCATACGTTTTACTTTTACTTGAGTAGTATTGTGAAGAATTAACGCTTCTTACTCCGCTACATTGGGCAACACTTGGCTCGTTACCTTTTTTTACCATTTATTCTACACATTAGTTTCACCAATCGGACGTAGCAACAATCATCACGACTCCATTTCACCACCGGTAATAAGGTTGATAAACTGATTGAAGTTGGTTCCCGCTGACAGGCAGAAAGCAGACAGCTGTACAGCTGTGTGCAAATGCGCACACTTCAACCGTGAGATCACCCGTTAGCTCACTCTGGATTCAGAAATAGGTGATTTACCATCACATCCTGATCAACCAACAGACTTCAGCGACTAGACTTCAGTGATGTCTGTGAATAAGGCTGTTTCTGTCCATGTGACCGTGCGTAAAAACAGCATGAGAGATTAAACGGGTGAAGTGTGCACACACAGCTGTACAGCTGTCTGCATTCTGCATGTCAGCGGGAACCAACTTCAATCAATTTAATGTCGTCATTACCGACCTCACATGTGTCTGAATTGAACGTCCCCAACAAAACTGGACATGGTTTTAATTTATGACAGATATTCAGATACCAGATTACTGCTACAACATCATGTGAATGAAAACACTGTATAGTTAGTTTAAACACTTAACACTTGTAATTCGGGATGCGGTGTTGTGACTCTAATGCTGTTAATAATGTTTATGGAGATGTAAAGTGTATAAAAGTCTGACGGTCAGTCGTTGTCCAGTGAGCGGAAACTTCATCTGTGAACTCTGATGACTTTGTGGCTTTATTTGAGCTGCCAGAGAGGAACACACTGAGCTTCAAAGCGGCTGTATGACACATTTTGTAATCCATGCTCTCGATTTATTAACCAACAGACTTCAGCGACTAGATTTCAGCGATGTCTGTGAATAAAGATGTTTCTGTCCATGTGACCGTGCGTAAAAACAGCCTGAGAGATTGGGATGCGGTGTTGTGACTAATGCTGTTAGTAATGTTTATGGAGATGTAAAGTGTAGAAAAGGCTGATGGTCAGTCATTGTCCAGTGAGTGGAGACAGTTTACCTGTAAACTATAGTAGTATTATGTCTTTAATGTTATTATAAAATTTTCGTAAAAAATTCTCAGGTGTTCCTACGTACCACTAGAAGGAGCCTGTGTACCATACCATAGTTTGAGAACCACTGGTTTAGATGCTTCACAGACCTCCACTGTGTCTATGTAGGTCATCAGGCTGCGTTACGAGACAGCTCAGTCGTTTTAGCTAATTGAAAGATAGTCATCCTGGTAAATGCACTTTGGCTGCAGCAGTTACTATTTTTAGCACAAATGGCCACTAGACAATATTATTCATGGTCTGCAATTCAAATTACACTCAACTGTGAGATACTGCCACGTGAGTTTACAAAGGATTTCTCTTATATGCAACTATTTTATGAACAGAGATAAGAATACACGTCATAATATGTTAAAAGTGCTGAAATACCAGAACATTGTCCTCAACTTACAAATGAAGACAGTGACAACCAGTGGCTCATTTTCAAACTCCCTGCTTTGCTGCTCTGAGCGTCCAGTTTTATTGTCACCTTTCCTCGACAGATGTTAAGCTGCCATCTTCCTGTACATTTCTCACATTATAATCCTATGTATTACAGGAAAGCTGTAATATTTGTAATGTGACAATCACAGTGACCTAACATTAATCTAAAAAGATGGAAAAACGAAAGAATCGGAATTAACTGGTGAATGAAAACAGCCTTTCTGTAGCTGTACTGATGTAATTACAGCTGTGACTTTTTCAAAAATAACGTGTTAATGGGGTGAAGGCTCACTGCCATGCAAATAAATATAGGAACTTAAGAATGGGGTGGGTGATACAGACATAAACATAGTGACAATATTTTACAGTATCTTTGTTTTAACAATTTAAATGACAATATGAAAATAAAACTATTTAACACCTTCTTTTTGGTCACACATACAGGAAAAAGTCTTGAGAGTCATGTAAACACAAACAGTGGTATTAAAATAAGTGCCTTCTAGTTCACAGTTTGAACTGCCATCGTATCTTTGGCTCTGTAAAATATCATCGCCTCAATCAGCATTTCTTTCTTTTATTGTAGCGAGTATCACTGGGAAACACACTGGGAAAACCCTCTTGAATAAAAGTCAGGTAAAAAGCTTAATATTGTTGGTCTAACATCTGCCGCGTTCTCCTCGCGCAACACCTTCCCACACAACTTGCAAATCACAGATGTTTGATTCACATCTGATTTGTTGCCAAACCACTTCCAAACAACAGAGAAAGCTCCTTTTTTGGAATTAAGTCCTTCTCAGACTCTTACAATCTGTGAGCTCAGCCTTTCACCACGCTTGCTCTGTTTGTAGGCACATGTGAGATGCCTACACTGTGCATAACCAAACACGTCATCATGCTACTGTACTATCAATATTGTGGTATGACAAATTCTTACCATGGGGTGGAATTGTCCTTTTATATTACGGATGATACAGTAATCATAATCATATCATAAGAATAAGTACTTGTGGGTGTCAGGTTGAAGATCATTATTTCTTAACAATCTATTCAACCCCTCACCAAATTGTGTATTTTGAATTATTTAGAGTTGTTTAAAATATGTTAGGCTATATTTCATGGTGAAAAATACATTTTAATCGAGGTGAGCTAATCCAAAAAAATGATCCGTGATGCAATCTGAAACTTCACTTTTGTGATCCGTTACACCCCTACTGCTGACTCTCCAGTAAGCTTATTCTGTGTGGTAAGAGCTTAATTTAATTTAAACTGAGATTTTCACTTAAAATAAGCAAAAGCTATGCGAAAAGAGAAACAAAGGACACAGTCGCAGGCTTACTGCACATATTGCAATTCAAGGTATTGATGGAAATGTTTAATCTTCTTACTTAAAAAAAGCTGCTAATGAAAAGTTGAGCACCATGTAGTGCACACTCAAAAAGTGTTGAGATTTTGGAGAGGTGCTAAAACCGCACACCTTCCTCTGGTACAGCAGAACATCCCAATTTAAGCCCATCTTTCATCACCACTTGGTCTGAGTGAGAGAGTGTGTGTGTTGCCTAGAGAGAAACATTCTCAACCCTGGGAATAGCAAGGAGTGAATGTGTGTCTGTGAGTGTGTGTGTGTGAGGATCTCCATGGAGGATGTCTCCAGCAGTTGAAAAACTGACAGATGGAAAAAAACCAAGGTGTCACTACAAGAGCCTTCACACAGAGAAATAAAACACTGATATGATATGAAATAATGTTTTTCAGCTTAGCTGAAGAAGCCTTTGCTCTGGAAATAAAAGGGACTATCAGTGTGAAAGGGTCTCATTTGACTGCAAGTAATGACTTTTGATGTGATCCTACTTCTGACACACTTGTCAGAGGAGACGCAGAGAAGGAGCTGTACTGACAGCTGATCAGGTGCTCAACAGCGAGGCCACCCAGGGAGTCTTACTGTAATTATAACTTCACGAAGATTCGCCTTTTATCACAAGTGAATGAATTCAGCAGAGACACACATGATTTGGATGCCTGCACTGATGTGATTTTAACATGTGCAGTATTGCGGCTGAAGACATGAAAGACTAAACGACTTGTTCTTGAGGTGTCAAATGCAACCCTACACCGTCAACCTAAACAAGATGCATACAATAAACATATTCAATAATGAGCTACACTATATGTTGGTGGCTGTGGTGCAGAGTGAAGCTTGCAACACTTACATCACACTGAACAAATGACAACAAGCAGCACAGCAGACCTGGTCCAAAACTGTCAGAACCTGTGCACCAGAGATGTGCCAGTGAAGTTAAAGCAGAAAAGAAGCACAGGGAAATCTGGGAACATGTTTAACTTCAAATATGAAATCTTGACTGTAATTGACATATTTCAGCGTGAAGCGAACTACATTTGATCTTTCACAGTGCTTTAATCATTCAGAGAGGCTTGCAGGGGATGAGGGCCTATCCAGGAATTTGAACATAAGTATGATAATATAAGAAAATGTAACTGCAATGAAACTAGTCATTATTAATGTGTAGAGATATACTAATATGTTGGAGTAAATAATGCTACAGGAGTGGAGGCTTTTGCTGTGAAGATTCTTAAAAACAAGTACTACTGAGAAAGCATCGCCTGATTGCAGAGACAATAAAACTAGACATGATCATCAGTTTTGGTCTATTAATTAGAGAGAAACCCCCCACAGTGGCTGTGATTGAAAGGGAAAAGCAAAAGAATAAGCAAATTTCCATACATGATTTTTTTTTTAAAGAACTAATCCAACATGACTTCAAATAATTGAAATGCAAACCACGTTTGTTTTTTTAACTTTTTTGTGAAATTACACTCATACACTGATATTAAAGAACAGAATCTGTCACTTTAGGCACGCGGAAAACATTCCATTGAGACGTACATGGATTTTCCACACAACACAATACTGTGATTATCTGTGGCAAATGCAGACTGCAGGCCAGAAAAAATTCCAGCTCGTCAAAACACTTGTCTTAATTGTTCTCAAAATGAATGCACATTTTATATCCTATCAACAGCCAAATGAGATCTGTTTTGTATGGCATGGTGTCATTCTGTTATACCGAAAGCATGTGATCTTATATACATAAAACCTAAATGAAAACCTGAGCAGCTTCTGGGTGACCAAACTGAACCAATTATACTTTATTTGGAAAGTTGAACAACTAAGCACATATTCACAACTGTTTCTGAAAACACGTGGCACTGCACCTCTCCTGCATCACTATAAAGTTTTTGTACAGGAACTGACACAAATTGCCCGAGGGGAGAGCAAATCCTGACCCGTTTTATAGAAACAAAGGGATCAAATTAAAATGTTCCTACTGAGTGAGCAGAGTACACAAATATGCCCCCATGGGCTGACAGCACCTGCTACACTCTGCTCCCAGCAAACCGCTCCGTTTCTGTTAACAGTGTTTAGTTTCCCCCGTAGCTTCTCTGTCAATTCCAAAAACACCTGACCACAAAAGGAAACTAGCTTATTTACTACTTTATCAGCATGGCTGGTTAATTTCAAGAAATTAGGGTTGCAGCTATCAATTATTTTACTAATTGAGTCTTCTATTGATTATTCCAGCGATTCATTGAGTAATCGGATAAGAAATACATTTGCTTCATTAAAGCAAAAACAGTAAATATACAACAGAAAAAAACTCAGGCATAACATCAGCCTTTACTGTCTTGTTGGAGTCGTCCCGTGAGCATTTGTATTGTCTGCTGTAGTAAAATTATATACGGACGTCACTGTCATGTTTATTTAGGGGCGCCGGTAAAAGCAAGGGCAAACTGTCACTTTTTGTTTTTAAAGACAAAACCATAGTCACTTTTTGAAAATCATTGTGCATCCCTAGCAACTACACTGTACCTATAGAGCAGATTTGATGCAGAAGCAATAATTAAGCTTTACCATCCAACATAAGTGTGATAAAACCTCTTCTTGGAGCTGACCACTGTAAAGTGACTATATACTTTATGGAAGACTAGTGACAAAGACTGGCTGCTACTCTTTAGCTGCTTTCAGACATGCACTGGAACCCTGAACATATCTAGACACTACACGGGTGAGCCGCATTTGAGAACACAAATGTCTGACTCAGACAGCCCAGAGATGACCCATACCTTATCCCACAAGCCCCCTAGTACAAAGTCTGGGTAATGTTGGAATGTGATCTCTGCTGCGTCATGTCATTCCTTCCAAACGCCTTACACAGGCGCCTCTATCCCTCACTGAAATCAAGCGGAGCTAATCCCCATGTGAGAACGAGTCTGACTTGGACAATCTCCCACTGTGGTAAATTTTGCACAATGTTCGGCCCTGATTCTCCCGACATTGTCCGGAATTTATATAAAAAAACTTCTTATGTGACCATGTTGGTGGAGCTTTTTCTAGTAGTGTTTTGTGACTTCATAAGGGTCTAGAGAGAGTTCCCTAACAGACACAACAGACCTAGAAAATCACCATAAAATTGTTTACTTATCAATACCTGTAATGGCTTCTGTAACAAAACGGGTTTTTGCTCTACTCTAAAACATCACAGTCATAACGAAATGAAGCTACGATCTAGATCTATTCTTTCACAAAGGGCATTTAGCCAGAAGTTATTGCGGTTAATAGAGGAAGTATATCACAGACTGCTAAGTCTCAACCTCTTCACCCCGAGTAAGTGCAGCACCGACAAAAACAGTCTGGCTGGCTAAATTTGAGCATCATTAACCCTTTCAGACAGCAGTGCTGATGCGAGTTCCACAGGACGGCTCTCTATTTTTCTTAATCTTGCTCCTCCTTTTCATTCTATATATAGCCATATCACCAAGGGCTCTGTGCATGTTCTGTCCTCCATATGGAGGACAGGAAGGAAGCACAGCAGCTTGATGAATACAAAAAGGACAAGCAAGCAGAAGAGGCTCCAACTTCGTTTATCCATTTATTCTGCCACTGACTCTCCAGACATTCAGAAGTTTAACTTGTTGTTGATGGGCAGATGATTCACTGTCTGTCTTCACCTTCTGTAAAAGCACAAGGTTAAGGAGCAGAGTAGAGCTTATAACAACAAGAAAAGAGTGTTTTCACAGCTACTCCATGTGGCTTGCATTATTGATGGGCTTAGCCTAATCCACTGTGAATACATGTACAGCCACATCATGACATTATCCATGTTTTTGATGGTGATATGTACACAATGAAGTACTATGACATGAACCTTTTTTTGGCTGTCTGTTCTGTTGTTGTGTATGCTCACAAAGATAGTGTTGGAAAAGTGGCCGTACTGATTGACATGGCAGCGCACAACAGACATACAATGTGTTATTTTCCCTGTATTTTAGAGATCTGCCGATACATCATCTAAACAACACATCTGTCTGTAGTACAACCAATGCCGTAGTGAATGGATTGCATGAATTCACAATGCAATATTTCTAGAAATGAAAAAAGCTTGGCCTGAATGCTATGTTGTATGAAAACCACTGCCCAAAACAATACTGACATAACCTTAGTTGTTATTACATGTGTAAGGTCAAAACCAAAGAAGAAGAATATAGAATATAGAATATTAATAATGACTATATTTGTATTCCAACTCAACAAATCACCACAAATCAAGTAGCATAGCGCCACTCTTATTCCTTTGTGAGAAAGGCGATTTAATCTGATTTATCTGACAAATATCTATGACTAAACAATTGCATTTAATCCCTAAATACTCTAGTGGAGCAACTATGTGGTCGCAAAGCTGTAGTTGGAGTGGAAAGTCTGCAGTTATGAATGAGTGCAACCATTTGAGTGTTAAGTGCAGCTGAGAGAGAAGGCATGAATATTCAGCCAGACATACTTAGACTGGAAAAGGTTACAGATGATAAATAAACATTTGTGACCCTTTTTTTTTTTTTTTTTTTTTTTTTTTTTATTACTGCATAACAGTGAAAACTGAACATGCTTCAGTATTCAACGCTGTAGTTCATTTAGTAATATTTCATTCATGACAAACAAGCAGCAGCTCCTTTCAGTGCTGCTTCAGACTAACCTACAGTACTCTTCAATCTCACAGTAATCTGATGAACAGTCCAGTCAACTATGTCCAAGTATATTTCTGGTGGTTGCACAGAGGCCTAGTCCTGCCCTTTGTGTTGCTAACGTGTGAATGTGTACAGCATTGACTGTAATGTTACACTCACGCTCTGATGCTAACCTTGTCTGGCATGTGCATTAGCCCTTTCTTCTGTTTTTGGTGAGAACTCATCTCCAGTGAACGGAGAAAAAAAAAATGTACACCTACAAAATTCCTTACAAACCTGTCCTAAGAGTCACATGGGGCTATCAGTACACTCACACAACACAAAATACCACATCTACACTATCGAAGGTTATCGTTTTCCCCAAGGTAAAGCTACATTATGCATCCACAAGCACGTTATAACCTTAATGTATACTACATGAATAATAGTTGCAACCGGCAGCCTTTTGGTCGCCACAATTTGGTGACAGGGGTGATGGGGCGGCATTGATGTGGGCCCCCCCTCAGGGGAGTGCAAAATGTCTCAGTCATGCAGTATGGGGTCACGCTGCTATATTTGCAAAATAAAAAAGAAAGCACAATCATGCTCCAGAATTACAGTCTGTCGTCTGTTGTCTGAAAAATCCCCTATTTGGGCTTCTGATTCTGCATCTTTCAGCAGAAATGTCTGTAACTGCCTTAGAAGAACGTCAGTGCCTGCTCTGCCTAGTTTGGTAGATTGAAGTAACCCCATTAAGGAGTAGGCGTGGACAAAAGAGGTCTGATTCCCATGTGGTCAAAAAAAGCTGAGAGTGCATGAGACTGTAAGGTGGAATGGATAAATGCACACTGAGTGCTTTTTATTCCTTTTTGTTTGTTTTTTCCTGAAATGCAAAGTGCACTTAACATCATGGCATGTCTTCCACGTAAAGAGAAACTTAGAAGGAGAAAGAACCAGCGTGTTCTGAGCAGATATTGGTTGATGTGCACCAGTGCAATAAAAACAAATCAGCCTTTTTACAAGCATAATGTATTCTTTTTTTTCCCAAACTGTATGGGTTCTGAAGGGTTTCAGGCAGGAACAAAATGGGCTACAAGTCTGGACTGCAGGCAGGACAGTTTAACACTCCAAGTCTTACTACTGAGCCATGCTGTTGTGATATGTGCAGAATGTGGCTTGGTATTATCTTGCTGAAATAAACAAGGCTTTCCCTGGAAAAGACATGGCCTGGATGGCAGCATATGAAAGTGGAGAGCAGAATAACATAGAAAAAGAAAAACAGAGAAAGTGGAAGCATTTTGCATCTTGTTTGTATAAGGCTTCCTTTGTGAGTTACTGACGGTGGTTTTTGGATGTGTTCCTGAGCATATGCAGTGATTTCCACTAGAGAATCTGTATATGTTTCCAATGCAGTGCTGCCTGAGGGCTAAAAGATCACAGTCACTCTGTATTGGTTTTTGGCCTTGTCCCTTGTGTACAGAGATTTCTCTCAGTGATTTTATACTCTAGATGTTTTGTTTTTAGTTTTTTTAGCATTGCATAACTTTTACAGTCTTTTGTTGCCCCGACCCCAATTTTTTTGTAATGTGTTGCTGGCATCAAATTCAAATGCAAATCATTGCATTCTGATTTTATTTCCATTTTTTCTACGTGCTTCTCCAAAGTCCAATTTGACACTGAACTATAGTTCGTAGTTACTAACAGTAGCCTTGAGCAAACATTATATGTTACAGTTTGTTTTACACAGACTGATTAATTGATTGAAACTGGCTGCTCATGTTCAATTAAGCCAAAAATCTATTTCAGTTCTAATTTGAACTGGATGAGGAATAACAGTATTGCAGGACAATATTCAATAGTGCCAGCGAAGAGCAAGGTCGTCTGTGTCCTCATTATTTTGTAACAAAGATTTAAAACTGACATAGACTGCAGGGTGCACCGACCGCTTTCATATTGTGCTTTTCAGGCCAAGCAAGACAAAGCGCTTTACAAAGACTCTCAATTGCCCACACATCCACACACATCACTGTCAAATTCCAAATTCACATAAAAGAACAAGGACAATTTAAAGTGCACGATTCGAAAGAACAATTCTTTTTATTATTTTCTGCTTCACAAAACTGCAGAAATACTGAGGCAAATAAAAACCGAACACACGACGATTTTGACCACATACACAATACATAAAAAAAAAAAATCAGGAAGGGGGCAAAAAAAGACATCTTCAGGTATTACTAAGAGTTAATACTCAAAAATCCATCTAATCTGTAACAGGGGCAACTGAAGTGTGGATCTGCAACAAGCTATATGTCACAGTTCATATCTTTGTTTTGTGTCTTTGTTCCTCCCTCACCTTAGCCACGCCCCTCTCTCCACTCTCACTCCCTGATTGTCCTCAGCTGCACCTCATTTCTAATTAGTCCTCTCACTATTTATGTCCTGCACTCTTCACTGCCCTTTGTCAGTTCATCCTGCCTGTTGTAATCCTGCCATTCACCCCTCGCACATGTCCGTAAGTTGGTTTGGGTTCAGTTTCTGTTCCGTCTCTCCCTCCATGTTCTCTCCTGGCCACCATTTCACACTCCCATCCCATTGTAGTGTTTATTTTAGTTTTCTGGTTTTTGCCTCCTCTCGGAGTGAATTTCTGTTCAACACTGTTTCTGTTATGTGCACAATTATCTATTAAAGTTTCTTTGTTTGAGCCCTCTCTTGTCCTGGTCTGCGTTTGGGTCCACCATTTTGTACATGAAACTGACACTAGACATAAAAGCTTGATCAACACTCGGAAGTGGAAATGCATCAAATCGCACCATGATGCAATGCATTCAACAGCTTTGTTCTGATCAAAAAAGCCAATCTTACTAAATCTAAATTAATATTTAAAAAAATATCTATCTCCCCATCAGCTGCAGTGTCTTACCGTTAGTACAGAATGTGGATTTCTTTTATGCATTTGTCTGTGAAGCATAAATAAATTTTAGTTTTTACGACATTTTTTCACTGGATGTTATAACTATACTGATTCTCATTTACACCACAGCTACTTAATAAAACAAATTACATGTTTGTTTTATCTTGACTAGTTTTTCCACAGGTCGGTTCCAGATCAGGTGCAGAAATTATTAAATGTAAAGTGTGAAACAACTAAAACTGATCATCTGGAAGCAAAATCAACTGAACTTCCTTCTTTTTAGATCGACCTAACAAGAAGGACGTCCAGTTGCCATGATTCAACTACCAGATAACTTCACCTAGATGACTGAGAATAAGGAGATAAAACTTTTGGTATAGAATAGTGTGTCCACATGGACCTTTGTAGGGACTTGTATCACAGTTAAACTGCGGGTAACTTTGGACACAGTTTGGCTAATGTTATTAACCACACTGCCTCCTGCACATGTACATCTTGCAAAGCTTCAACCTAGTTCAACTTTAATCACGCACACTCTGGCATTCACTTCCACTTTAGCCAAATTGGTTTAATCTGGGGATGTGTTCAAAAGCATTTGTGGTCTTCTGAGCACTCACACCACCTGCTCCATCGGACTCAAATATACAGCTGTGACTAACAGTTTCACTATGTCTGTGACATAGACATAGTGCTCTGTGCCCCCCCTGCCCACCCCTACCACTTTCTGTGCTTCTAGTTGTTCTAATGTAAAAACTGAGAAATAAATATGTGGACACCATGTAATGGTGGCCTAAGATTTTAGCACAGTACTGTATGTGCCTAACTGATACTCCTGAACCTAACAAGAAGTGTCACATAGGAGCTGCTGTTTACTTAAAACAATCACTAAGTAAGAGAGAAGAAAACAGGATGCCTGGTGTGTTTCAGGAAAAGTACACAGGACAACGGATGAATGGTAGTTAGCCAATAATGGCACGCAAGTGGCCACTGATAAGGGGTACAAGGGAAATCCAGAAAGGGCCCCTCTATCAGGAAACATACTCAGTGTGCTTTTACACTAAATTATTATTATTTGAACTAATGTTTCTGCTTGTAATTTGAACACTAATAATGGTTCTATTTGTTCCTTGCAGACATTTACTGTTTTCATCCATATTCCTCCCTTTTTTTTTTCTTTACAACTGTTCGTGACACATTGTGTAATCACTCTTCAGCTAAGGCAAGTCAAATTAACTAAACATCCTCCTACCAACCTAACCTCACAAAGTGATTACATTCACGTTTATTTTTTTTCCCCTGCACTGATGCGTAGTTTCTGAGGAAAATAAATATATTCAGGAAGGCATCCAGGGTGAAGGCAGCTAGGGGATATTGTTTCTAAACTATGCATTCAGATATGTTGTTTTCCAAAGAATTACTGGCCAGTCTAGCAGGTGTTCCTCTCACCAATCTGCAAAAATCCAGTGCCTGGCACATGTTTGTTTAGTCTACCAACATCAGAATCCCTGACAGTGGCATAATCATTAAACACTAAACTAGCTTCTAGAGAGACCATGGAGGGAAAGCAAAGTAACACAAACAAGACATGCCCATTCTCTGGAGGTCAGTTTTACAGGTTGTGTTTTTTTGTATTCTATGTATAACTGAAAACACTTGCAGTAAGAGAACAGTCTAATAGGACGTTTATCCAGCAGCTTATCAGGACTGACACCGAGCCCATGTGGCTTCCCTCAAATGTGCATCCTCTTCAGGACCCATCAGCCTGTAAATCCTGAGGAAATGCAAACAACAATGTCGTCAGGGAAGGGAACATGCGGATCGATGACAGAAACTGCTACAGTGCTGTGAAACAGTATTTGTGCCCATCCTATTTTGTTTTGTTTTTTTGCATATTTGTCACAGATAAATGATTCAAATTGCCTACTAAGGTCTTAAAGCCTGAGAAATGGCTTTGTAACCCTTTCTGATACAGTAACTCATACAGTTACTCCTCTGCTCTTGAGTAACTTTGCAGCATCATCGCAGCATGCTGTGTTGATTTTGGGAATCTTTAAGAGTCCTTCACTTTGTCAGACAGCTTCTATTTAAGTGATTTCTTGATTCAACAAGTCTGGCAGTAATCAGGCCAGGGTGTTGCAAGTGGAATTGAACTAAGCTTTCCAAAAAATGTGGTTAATCACAGTTCACTTTACTCACATGCACTAACACACACAAAGGCACATGGTCAGTTTGGCACGTTACCCTGAGTGCCTGGTCAAGGCTGTTTTCTCCTCTTTAAACTTGTCACCTCAGCAAGTGGGGCAGCAGTTTTAGCCAGCCCGTCAACTGAACTTTGATGAGTATTTGCTAAGGTTGCCCCTGACATGGTTTTGTTTTAGCTGACCACCGCAAGCGGATTTTGCAAAATCTCAATTACTCCCTTTTTACTCAGCAAAATAGATATTTCCACTCAGCTCCAAATACATTTAATCATCCTGCATAATTTATTTAAACAAAAGTAAGCGTTTGTCAGTGAAATCCTTCTCCTGCATCATTGTTCTGAACAGCAACACAAATCTGCTGCGTTGTTTAAAGGTAAATGTGAGTCTTTCTCACTCAGGGTTAAGGTCTCATGCGAAACTACTGATGCACAATTGAAAGAAGGTGATTTTTTTTTTTTAAGAGTATGTTCCCTGTACATAAATGAACAGCCAGTCCACACATTCAATATATAAAAAATACACAGCTGGGCAGGTTTGAATGACTTCTTCCTGACTATGTCACACATCTCACAAACATCACTAAGTAATAAACTAAGAGGTTGAATTATTCTCCAGCTCATTAATATGACAGTAATTAAATAGAGTACTGTATGCTCTTAAATAAGCACATGC
Organism: Sandelia bainsii; assembly: GCA_032362345.1. NCBI lineage: Eukaryota > Metazoa > Chordata > Actinopteri > Anabantiformes > Anabantidae > Sandelia > Sandelia bainsii. Next base: position 23,296,163 of record JAUMHL010000014.1, read on the forward strand.
AATCCTAATAATGATGATAATGACATACTTTATTGATCCCCTTGGGAAAACTGTTGTTAGAACAGCCACAGTAGATGACAGCGCAACTGTGGGGCTTCGGTGTCTTGTCCAAGGACACCTCGACATGTGGCCAGGAGGAACCAGGAGTTGAACCACTAACCACGGGGTTCACAGACGCCTGCTCTACCAACTGAGCTACATGCTGCCCATTCTAATGAAGGCTTAAAAAATCTAGTGATTTCCTACTAAAAATCCCAAATTTACCCCTGCATGTGTCACACTGCTACTGAAGACACACTGTGACAATGCAGTGTTGAAAATGAACCATAATGTGTCCAGGATTTGAGGAATAAACACTGAGATAAAGCTGTGGCCAACAGGCATCAACACTTTGTCATAGCAGCTAGAGTAGCAGCAAAGAGCTCGGTCAGAGCTGTGCACCAGCAGTGGCTCACTGACAAGGTCAGCGGGTACACTTTATTGCCTTTACTTTGTTACTTGCGTTCCTGACCTTAATAAGCTGAACTTGTTACAGCAATAGTATCCATCAAGCATTTATCATTTTATAGGCCAAGTATGCAACTCTTTCGAGTATCAAAATCTACAGTGAAACCAAAACGTTTTAAGAAGTATTTAATAGAAGGTACTTCAAATGGACGTTATGTTTTTCATGTTGTATATTCAGGTTACAGCATCACAGTGCAAAGAGCAGAGGTTCAGGTGTTCATGTGAAACAATCACCATAGGTGAACATTACAACTTTACACATCAAACCTTTCATATGTGAATGTTACAGATATTATTCTAACCAAAGCTGTGGACAGATAAATCATCTGATATCAACTTACTGCAAGTGGTGCAACTGAGCAATGAACAACACAAAACTGACAAAAAACAACCCCAAAAACTGGCACATTTCTTAAATTTTTTTTATAAAATTATAGCGATTGTTGGCCTATGCAACTACTGGACTATTGCATTTAATAGTTTTAAAATATAATAATGGTTTATTCTTCCTGATGGTGCATAAATGTAATAAATCATTTTAAATTTGATCTTTGAGTTTCCCTTTAGATTAAACAACAGGAAAATCTGATTAAGTGTTGCAGACTTTTGAATAATACAGTTACACTTTCAGGTTTACGCAGGACAACAGCCTGAAAAGAGGCACTTCTAGATCTTCTGTTCTGTTCGTTAAGCCGATGTTGTTCAACCATCATCTCCTCGTTGTCTTACAAGGGTGTGCACAAAGACTGGACCAGGTTTGAACACTGCAACACATCACCTGCACGACATGTGAACGTGCTGCAGGAGCTAGCTTTGCGTTCATGTGACTGTAGCTCTGTACATTGAACATGATGCGGTCTGGCTGGCAGATCTCCACAGGCACCACTGACAGGGTAAAGCTGAGGTAAGATGACAGCCATAAATCCAACAGTCGCACTGCACACACACACGAGCTAATTTCACAAGCAGGTACAAGCAGATATTTCTAGCTAACCGGGTGATGTAAATGTGGCCGGTGAGTGCCCACGTCCAGTTTGTTATAGAGGATTAGCAGCCTAATATTACATAAACACTACCGGAACCTAAATCATATTAGCAACCCCGTTTCATCCTCCGCAGCCCCAAGATAACACACACAACACAAAAAGGCTACTCACGCTCGGTGCGGTGACGGTGTGAACACGTTTAAATCTTCTACGACACTTCACCTGGAAACCCAGACGTTGTGTTTTCCTCCGTTATCGTCGCTGGTGTTGGAGAAAAACGAGCACAGACTGAGAGAGCGCTCGCACGGTCGCATGTACCGCAGTGCTCGAGCCTGCCGTCGGCCCTCTTCTTCTTCGCCGTCACCGCTTGTTGTGGGTGGTACAGGAAGTGGAGCATTACCGCCGCCCAGTGGCGCGGACGACTCGACAGTGGCGGTTCAGTGAAATTGACCTCACTTTTTGCTTTCTACTCAATTTTGACCTCAGATTTTTACTTAATAATTTAATAATACTGGACAAATACTTAAATGTTACCCCACATCTCACAATGTTTTTAAAGAATAGCGCTTTCTTAGATTGATTTAAATTCAGTAACTTCAAGAAAGTCATATAGCTGTCTACCACAGAAGTCTGGAATAGAGTTGTTATTTATGGCTTTCAATATGTCCCTCTATTATATCAATATTGCTATTACATTTATGTTTGTTCTTTACTGTGCTATACTTTTGACTATTCTGCTCGGTCTCAAAATATTGTATGTACTGTATTTGACAGATGAGCTACAGTGCTTGTTACATTTGTTTTTTCAGATAACGTTGAAAAGTTAATTTAGGATTCGCTTAGGTTTTTAAAAATAAATTCAAGAGGCACAAAAAAGCCAAAAAGTCGATTAAATAATGAAAAAAAAACTTAATGGTGAAAATAAAATTTAAAAAAAAAAAGTAGGATTCTAGGACAACCGTTTCAAGCAGTTGCAGTGACTTTAGTGGGTTTCTGATTCACAATAAGTACATACTGTAACTTACATACAGTACTGCTTGGAGAAGTAGGCCAAGACAATGATGTGAAAAGACCATGCATAGAAAATCTAATAGCCTGCAAACAAATTAAATTTAATGAAACTTTCAGAGCTGCATCTGAAAATGTTATTTCCACCTGTCTTATCTAATAATTCGATTTATAAGTATTCACTACTCACAAAAAGTTAGGGATATTTGGCTTTTGGGTGAAATTTATGGAAAATGTCAAAAGTTCACACTACAGTGATATTATATCATGAAAGTAGGGCATTTAAGTAGAA
>JAUMHL010000014.1:23312087-23328956 GCA_032362345.1 Sandelia bainsii
ATGTTAGGTTAATTGGTGACTCTAAATTGTCCGTAGGTGTGAATGTGAGTGTGCATGGTTGTTTGTCTCTGTGTGTCTCTACAATGGTTTGGCGACCTGTCCAGGGTGTACCCCGCCTCTCGCCCGATGACAGCTGGGATAGGCTCCAGCACCCCCGCGACCCTTAAAAGGACAAGCGGTTAGGAAAATGGATGGACGGACAATGGTTGTGCATTAAGGGAAGATTTTTTGTTCTACAGATAGGGTTCTGCTTTTCCTGATTTTGTAAACAGCTTCTATGGTTATAGCAACAGTGCAGCACAAGTAAAACAAGCACACAGTATGATTTAAAATTTGTATTATTATGACATGTGCATTAGTCATGTTGTTCAGAACTTTGGTTCTCTTAAACTGATTTGACACTACACTCATATCTGGGTCATATGGTCCAGCATGGAGCACAAAGCCCCCAGTGTAACACTTGTTTGTGCACGATTAAGATTAGAGCCACAGAGGCTGCTGTCACTGCTGCAACAGTCACAGACACAGTCTCTGCTGAGTTGGCAGCTAAATGTGACTCTAATGTACAGTACATGAATGGTACCTTGTGTATAACAAGTATTATCTAAGAAAGTCACAAACTGAATGATGCTCTTCCATGTTTAGATTTAACTCAGGGGACAGTAAGTAGATCTGTGCCAGAGGATCTGAAGGGTCTGGACAGTTCATAACTGAGCAGCATATCAGAGCTGTATTTTGATCCTAAACCTCTCAGTGCTTAATAAACACAAAGGCAATAGCAGTATTTTAAAATCAAATCCTTGAAACACAGGAAGCCACTGTGAAGATACGAAAGCTTGGCTAAGCAGCTAATCTTACTGACTTTTTAGAGAGACCTGTAAAGACAGTGTTGCAGTAGCTGGGAGAAGTCTGTATCTGCACATTTAAATAGTACATAGACGTGAATCCTTTCATTCTTGATTCTCTTAATTCTTAAAATTCAGGCCTAAGTCCAGGATGAAATTTCTGGCTTGAGCTGTGCTCTTAAACAAAAATCAAATCAATTAACATGGCATTGTATCATTCTAATTGATTTGGTTTTAAGTGAACTGACAGCATGTATTATGTTCAGAATTATGCCAGTATGGAGTGAGGTAAATCAATAAGTTTGTTGTCCTGTCAACAGTAGCAAATAAAACCCAGGTATTATTGTTGTTTTGACAATGACTTCACTGCATTTCTCACTCCTAAAATAACAATGTGACGTCTTTCTTGTCATAATGTACATGGAGATTAGTGTTTTGCAATCTGTATTCAACTTTCTGACATGCTCTTATTAATTTTTACCTTTATCATATTGGGGGTAGTGGCAATGTGAAGAGTAACACATTTTCTATAAATCATTGGTGTTACAGAATGAGCTTGATTAGGGTGGAGGCAGATGTCGTGGCGGTGACTGGTGTGAGGCAGGGGGGCTGGGATGGCAAAGAGTAGATATGAGGGGAATGATCAATGAGCTAGTTGTCAACACACTGTCATTGAGGCTGTGATGTTTAGTCTTCGTGGTATGGAGGTTGCTGTGTGTCAGAGTGCATCAGCTTACACGCACACACACACACACACACACACACACCAAAATGCACAAATCAGATTAAACACTAATTAAATATGCCCTGAAAAAATGTCTGGGTCCACAGAACTGAATGAACTAATCAATGTAGCTGATACCTGTCAGGCTGCAGGTTTTGCTGAGCCATGTATTCTGTGACTGGAGTGTGCTAAACCTGTTGATCTCTCTGATGACCACTGGCAGTGGGCCACTAATAAATTACCAGCTTCCAGTTTGCTCAGACAAACAGTTAAATAGAGCAATTACATTATTCTTTAGCACTTCTAACTGCTCTCTGCTGCTCTCTTTTCACAAGACACCCATGTTCAAACTAAAAGTAGCCATCTTCACTTCTGTCTCCGTAAGATAAATGAATTGCTCCAACTTGTTTTACAGCTGTAGAGTCACGTCTGTGTTTATGCTCACCTTTGGCCATCTGCCAGATGTCCAGTTACAAAGTTGCATGATCTATGTCCATAAATTTCTTTCTGTGATCTACAACAAGAGAGAAGCAATAGCCACAAATAGGCTTAAAATGACAACAGCAGTTTAGCGTTAATGTCACTAGATGGACAAAACATTTGCATGACTTTTTCCAACAAAGTGACTAAATCCTGGTTATGGCAGGGACATGAGGTGGACAGGTTTACAGTCTTCAAGACAAGCCAGACCCTCAAGTAGGAGAAAAAAGTCTTAATATTTCTGTACCTGACAGCATATGTATTTTTCATTTTGATTGAACATTTTCCAAGTCACTGTTGGGTTGCAGACATCAAAGTTGTCAGAAGCTAATTATACATTTCTCTTTTTTTTTTCCAAGAGGCTTCTTAAAAGATAAACAGAAGTCTGATGTTCCTTAAGGTACATCTTCTGTCAGTTAATTGCCCCCTTTGGGTAGAAGAGCACAGCAAACATTTTAATCCCCCGCTCTACGCTGTTGTTGAGCCCAAAGAGCCAAAAATGACACAAACATTTTATTTCAAACTGATTGCGTTCATTCTGCTTTTTGCCTTCTTCAGTACTGGATTTTGTATTTTATGAGCCATTTGAGGAGAAGGTACAAAGTTTTATTTGTTATGTTCTGTCTAGAAATCTTGATCCCATATGACCTTATGTTCTTTACTTTTTCCTCTTCATTATTTTCAATCCATGTTAATTTCTAACTTTTCATTGTCTGAATGTTAATCTGCATGATGTTTTTCAGTATTCAGCTGATCAAATTTGAAGTGAAGGGTTTATTAGTCTGTTCTCTTTCACGTTGTTTCTTCTCACAATGTCCTCATTCGACATCCACTTAAAAACAAAAGCAGCGTGTGAAGCACGCTGTGCGAACAGCAGCTAGTGAACGTAACAATGTCACTGGGGCAAATCCTTTGGCGCTTGAGCATCACAGAAAGCCTGATGGCCTACACCTGTCTTAACAGATGTACATGAAATACAATACAATCACCCGCTCCAAGATGAATAGACTCCTCTTTTTTGTAAAACCCTAATCTAAACAGGCAGGTCAGTCAAGAACATGTCCTTGTTTACAGTGACAGCCCACCTTGCCTTTGGGCCCATAACCACTGGCTGAGTGAATCACTTTCCTCCAAATACTTTGGGGTGAATTAGGCTGGCTTCAAGAAATGAGTGAGCTGTTCTGTCAAACAGTGAGTCACAGTTTTCCATTTTGCAAATGGTGCTTTATTCAAGGCTTATGTATATGTGTGAAGTCAGGAGGAATCTTGTGTGACATTGTGTGGATTCTTTTTCCCAAATCTTATAGTAGCTAATATAGTAGTTATTATTACAGACAATTTTAGAAGATGTTATCAATCTAGTCATTGCCAATGTGTGTGTAATTAGCAGAACTAAAACAATACATGAATATACAGTGGCAAGAAAAAGTACTGTAAGTGAATTATTTATGCATGAAATATGATCTGATCTTCACCAAAGTCACAAAGATCTACAGACACAATATTTCTACGCTGATAACAGTCATGCACTTTCAAAAGAGAACTGCATATCAACATGAAGACATTATCCCACAAGTACGGTGGAGGGATCACATCATGATTTCAGGCACCTTTGTTGCCTCTGAACCTGAACCACTTGCTATTGGGGAGGTAAAAATTTATTTCCAAGTTTATCAAGGGGATAATGTCATGGTGGCTGTCCACAAGCTGAAGCTCAAAAGAGTCTGGGTGATGCAGCAGAAAAATGACTCTAAATATTGAAGAAAATCTACTACAGAGACATAAAATCCTCATTTTGGAGTGGCCCAGACAGAGCCCAGACCTAAACCCAATAGAGATGCTGTGAAATAACACGAAGAGACACGTTCACACCACATCCTAAGGATATGGCTGAGTTCTTTGAGGAAGAATGGTCCAAATTTCCTCCTAGATGTTGTGCAGGTCTAATTCACAGCTACAGGAAGTGCTTGCTTGAGGTTATTATTATAAATATGAACACTGTGATCAGAGAAGTAGGGCAAGGAATAGGATACAGCATTAAAACAGCTTTTTAGTCTAGACGTGTATTCATCTCTTTTGACTGAGGAAAATTTACTTGGATACTTTACTTTACTTTGTTAAAAAAAAAAAAAATTGGAAATAGAAAAAATAAATAATGTATGCTACAAACTGGAACATGATAGAATCACCGACAACTCTGCGGAACTGTTTATCCGCCGCCGTGTCTACACGGACAACAATAACGAACGGAATTCTCTGCACTTCCGTTGCCCATGACACCGGAGCGAAGTTCTGACAGCTGATTCTCCAACCGGTGTATATCCGCTGTAGGCCTCCAAAATCCTAATTTTTGAAGTTATTTACAGTCGGACTCGCCTGCTGTAGTCTGCGGTTGGAGTTGCTGACCGCGCCTTGAACAGAGGAGGGCGACTGATTATGGTGTAGCACGGAGCGCTAGCTCTGAGACAGCAGGTAAAAAAAACAACGCTCAGATGACACTCACGCGAAGCGTAGACAATTTGTTAACAACTTAAAGCTGCGTTTTCACCTATTAAACACAGTGACATTTCCTCATGTATTCAACTAGATGTGTCAGAAAATGTGTTAATCGTGAACTGAGAGTGATTTTTATGCTTGTACATTATGTCTAACATTAGCTAGCTATAATAAACAGTGTTAGCAGTTTGTTATTACGCTAACATTAAGTAGACGAGCTAACAGTAACGTAAAAGTAACGAGGCCAACTCATAAAAGTACAGTAGCATTAGCTAACGTTTAAACTTAACCTGTAACGCGCTTTCAATACCACAGGAGATCCTATCTTTTTGACTACGCAGTTGATGGTGTTTGAAAATCGTTATTTGTTTTCCACTTTAACTACTTAATGTCAGTTTTACTGAGCAGGATATATTGTTACTGTGAAAGGATTTAGTGGAAGTGGAAGTGCCAGGAGAAATCTGGGTTATTGCACAAGATGGAAAAAATGACCAGTGTGTATGTGTTTGTTGTTAACTAGCTCGCCAACTCGGATATCCTGTGGTAATATATTTTCTTATGCCACCTCTGCTGTCCGCTTATGTTGCATAGTCCTGCCTATACCCCTACAGCTAATTGACTTAATATCCAGGTGTCATTGAGCAACGGCAGACGTGACTGACAGCTGAGGCAGGTGGGCGTTGAGGCAGACTGAATGACACAGATTTTATGGGCCCACTGACACCTGATAGCTTCACTCTCAGCTAACGCTGCTCCCTAAATGAGCTCAGACTGGATACTCAGAGATTAAAGGTGACTGTGAACTAGACTAATCCCTTAGAGAGGGACAAAACACACATAATAAAAGTAGGCTTTAGCAGAAAGTGGAAAATCAAAATTTCAGATTACTCAGACATTAACTGAGTGATGTAAGCTGTGTGTCTAGGTGTCAGTTTTGTGCATCAACCTACATAGGTTGCTCCAGGTCAAAGAGCAACAGTGGTAGAGTTGCTACAGTGAGGGCTCAAAAATGACAATGGGTCATGTGATTTATATATTCTTGAATAATTCCAAGAGGGTGATTGAGATCCACTGAGAAAAGCAAGATTTAGCAGCGACAACCAACCAACCAACACAACCAGATCAGTGTCGGTATCAAAAATTATAGATATTTTTCTGGCAAGCAATTCATGAAAACAGTTAGCAAACACTAGTTAACAAGCTTAACGTCTTAATCTGTGCATTGTAATGTGCTAAATGAGCTAAAATGCTGGAAAACATAATGTCAGTATTCTGCAATAGTTGATGCTAAGTCAAAATATAATAGGTATCATCACCTAGTTGATGTCAACTTGTAACCCTAGGAAAAATGTGTTAAACACCTAAAACAGCACCACTGCTACTAGCTCCTGGTGTTTGTAACTGTTCTTGTAAACTCTTCATGGTCCATTGTTGAAAAAAAAGTTCTTCTAAAGTCAGTGGAGATGTTATTATTCTCCGTCTAAATCCACTCTGCTCCAGGTGAAGTGAATATAACGCTAGATGTTATTGAATGATTAGTATACCCTGAGTTGCCATAGTAACTGCTGTTGTCCTGTCCTGTATTTTGTTTGTTTTCAAATTCAAAGTGGAGGTACTGAATTCCCATAAGGTGTAAAGCTTACTTTACATCCTAAACATTTTAAAAGTGAAGGTCCCACAGTATCCTGGATAAAACAGGTGGCGTTAGAACATTTCAAGTTATTTCACCAGTACTTAGGTAGGTGCAGACTTTGAATTGCAGCTGTGACTGATGACGCTTCACAGTCCACAAGAGCATGATTACAGAAGTGGCACATTGAGAAATGTGCACTATCTATGTTATTGTGATGCATTTTTTTTTGTCAAAATTAGTAGTGATCTGGCTTTTCTTATATTGTTGTTTAATTTTATCTGTGCATATATCAGTTTTTAATGATGTAGCCCAACATCACAAATCATAAACTAGTCTCAAGGGGCTTTACAATCTCAAGCTCTATCAATCTAAAAACATCTTTACAAACAGTGAGTTTTCATCTCTGAGTTTTACAATCTCATGCCACAGATAATGGCTTCCTGCTGTGCCAGCATTAATAGAAACGTTGGCAGGAGTATGAGGTTGAAGTACTCCTTTGTTTCCGTACTACTCTGCTGTTGCAGTGAGTCTGTCGAATATTATTTAGTAATACAATGATGCTGCTTTTTTCAGGCTCCCCTCTGCTGCACTCCTTTTTTTCCACCCAATTCAAAGAGTGTCATTTGAATTGGGTGGAAGTTGATAGAGATGTGTTTTGTTATGAACTCTGCATTCTGGATTTTTTCTAATCTGATTCCAGTTCAAAATCTTCTTATCACATCAGAAATCTTTCAGATCCTTTGTCAAACCAGGGCAAGTAGTTTGTTAGTTAGAGAAATGTAACCTGGCACGAGTCTAGCTTTTTTATTAGCATGTTGTTAATATGCTTTATGTTAGTTACCTAAAAAGCATGAGACTATCATAAGTCTCATACCTAAGCCATTGACAGTGTGCTGCAATGTAGGGTTGTCAGGCTTTCACCACATATTTTGTCACTGATCTGACCTACTTTAACCCTGTCCTCACTCATTTTTCATTATGCTGCCTTCACTGGGGCAATGTGCTGCAGCTGCACAAGGTAAACTAAAAATCATTAAATGAATTTCTCCTGTTTTGCACTGTGCACTTAGCGTTACCTGAAGGTGAACTCGTTGAGGCACTGCTGCAGGCCACAGAATCTGATGATTCACTGAATAACATAACACCAGCAGTAGTTAAAGGCAGATCACCCATCCTTCGGTCTAATATAAACATTTTTAAATCATCATCGTCATGAACACCCTTCCTGCAAATAGTACATTGTGCAGTTGTTTGTTTGGCTTTGGAACATTTAAGTCTTTTCATCTTCACTGATGACTGTAGTAAAGAGAGGGACAAGATAGACTTAGAATAAAACGTAAAAGAGTAAATGTGTGATAAAGGATTTCTATGGCCACAGAACTAAAAGAATCAGGAATTTGATCCAAAGTGCAACCTCAACATTGTTCTCAATTTGTTTCAGCACCTCAAAACAACCTCCTTTCTCTGAGAGAAGCTTGAGTTCTTCATGAATGTGCATACTTTTGATCTGTTGTAGAAAGTAGACTGTTGTGTAAAGGGAAGTTCTAGAAGCTGTGTCATTAATTATCTCTGTAGGTAATCTCATTTAATAAGACTATAACTCATACGCAACTTGTAACTCCACAAGTGTTTCTGCAGCAGTGAGTCTCATAGTCTCTCTGCACCTGGCTCCTCTGTTAGTGTCAAGCACTTTATTATTCCACCATAATTAAGTAGTATTATAGCAGACAGTTTATTGCCATTAGGAGGTGTAGGAAGGAATTGACTCACATTTTCTGTCTCACCTATTGAACACTTGACAGGAACATAATTTCTTTCCTTTTTATCTCTTTGCAGTGAGACCTTTACTGTAAAGAACCTCATTATGTGTGAGGTGAAAGTCATTTTTTTTAGATACTTGATGTATTAGTGCTAGTTTAGTGTATAAAATGTGTCTTTTCTAAGCAGAACTGGACTTTGGCCTCAGATATAATTTACCTTTCAAGATTTTTGTAAGCAATTTAGGTTTTCCATTTTGGATAAATGGATGTACTATTCTCTAATATGTTGAAACTGACTAACATGCTCTTCATGTTCTCTGTAATTGTCAGGCATTTGAGCAGCAGTGCAGCACAGTGCGGCGTGGGGCTGACCAAAGCAGATCACAGCAGCATAGTCATGCTTACTTTGGCCAGTAAGCTGAGGAGGGATGATGGAGGAAAGACGGGTCGTGCCTCCGGAGCGTCTGACTCCACACACAGAGTCTCCATCAGGGACCGCCTCCTTACCAAAGGTACATAGGTCACTGTCCATTTCTTCATTTGGGCTTATTCTTTTTTTTTTATACAGAAAAAAAACAAACTAGGGCTAATTCATTAGAATTGTAATAGTTCGTGAAACAGCAGCACTGGCAGATTTGGAGATGGAGTAATGACATTTAGATTCAGTTGAAGAAATTTGATTACACGTGATAGCTGCTGCCCCAGAATGTGTATTTTTAATATTGTCATCATGATTCATTAATTCTTATCTTGCTTATTGTTGCATATACAGTAGTATATATTTCATAAATAAATATCCTATTTTTTTGTTGGATAGATTTTTGGGTTTCAGTTATTCAGATATCATTTTTCTTTTGATTTTCTTTAATTAAATGTAAGATATCAGAAATAAACTAATTTAAAATATTTAAATACACAGGTTATATCTCAGCTTGGTTATCTGAAATCTCTCTCACTCACTGCAGTGAAGGTCTTACCTCTAGTCTGCTGTTGCAATGTGTGTATTGGGAATAGCTACATCTACACACATACACACACACACACACACGCACACGCACACACACACACAATGCTAAACAGTGTTCAGGAAAACCCTAATACAGTCCTTCTACATGTCAGCACAAAAACTGAGCCATGGGACTCTCTTGACCTTGGATGCAGCTGAATACAGAGTAGACCGTGAAGAAAACCTGTTGAGTGTGCTCGTGATCTGAGCACTTTTCAGCATTGACCACAAACCTTTGTGGCCCAGTGTAGTTCTTCTCTGGCTGTGTTATTGTTTTTAACACTGGCACGCTAGAAGTTTAGGAGATATATATGAATTCTGTATGAATTGTTCATGCTTCTTTTCTTTCACTGATGTTCAGGCTTTTCTGTTCCTGTGTCTCTGTTGTTACTTTTTAAGCTTAATCCATCTGTTTCGCTTTGTCCACGTTGTTGTCTCTTTGCTCTTGTTTTCCATTCATAGGTTCCTCTCTTTGCCTTGAGAAGGAGGTTCCAGACACCTGCCTCCTCTCTCTCCCTTTAAATTTCTGTGTTGTCCTTGTCCTTTTTACTTTGTCATTTTATTTCTTTTGTCTCATTCTATCTGTCACCATCTTGTTTTCATCATTCTAAGTTCTTGCCTGTAATTTCTTCAGTCTGTACATTTATGTTTTCACACATTACTCAATAAACTAGTATAATGAAGGTTATTCTTTGGTATGGGGAAGATGAATTGTGCTGGGCTAAAATTCCTCCACAGCCATGTGCAAAGCTCATTGCCAGTTAGTGCAAACACTTGATTGCAGTTGTTGCCGCCAATGGTGGCACAAACTGTTATATAACATTTAGGGGGCAATGACTTTTTCACGTAGGGCCGAGCAGGTTTTAATATTAAAATTTGTTTGATCTGAATCATTTAAGTGCAAGAAATATGGAAAAAACATGATAAAAAACAGGAAGGGGGCAAATGCCACAAACTAAAGTAATTCATTAATATTTTTCTGGAGGTTTCACTTGTAAAACTGTAAGCAAAACTTTATATCTGTAATTTTCAAGTTTCAGTTTTGGAGATTGCATAATTCATCACATTCATTAGTGTATTGTTTGTATTCAAAGTAGGTTTGACTATTGCTTCTCGACTTCTGGTCGCTTGTCATTTACACCTATCAGTATAATGTCCTCCAGGATGACAAGTGAGTTAATTATCTCTGTGCATTGCTATTTCTTTGTAAGTTTTTCTCCCTACATGTTGATCATCAGTAGATTTGGTTTGGTGCCCACAAAGCTGATAATTACAAGGTCGAAATATGAGGCAGGAACCCACTAAGCTGAGACCAGCACTTTATATCTCTCAAACTGAACATGACAGGCTTTATTTTTATTCTAACACACTGATTTTTGAATTGAACACAGTCCTTTCTTCTTCCTGAAGCAAAAAAAAAAAAAAAAATACTAGCCCCCTGATGAGTTATAACCATCAACCATCTTTGCTGCTCCTGCCAAGGGAGCTTAATTATTGTGTCATCTTGGTCTTTTTCTTAAATCTTAAGAGATAATTGCTTTTCAAAGAACTTAACATTAATTATTTGAAAAATTAATGCAGCTCTTGTTAAATAAACCAAGCACCTCTGGGATAAAGATGTACACAAGCAGCCAGAATGGAGAAATCCAACTCACTGGTCCACAACTGAGAACAATGGAATAAATTGCCGATCTTTAATTTTAATTTTCCAGAATAAGAACAAGGGCTTGACATTTTGCACAAGTCGGTCATGGAGAAGACTACTTGATCAGATAAAAGCCTGTTGTTGGTCTCATTAGGCATAACTCCCCACTTACTCAGAGGTAGCTGTCAAATAGCTGACCCTGTGCTCTGACCTCTACGTGGAAGAGGAAATGTGAAATAACTCCTATGAGTATCCGAGAAGTATCTAATTATTAGACTCTGCACGTCTCACAGAATACATTTGTATGGATGACAATGGCAAATTCTTAGCACGGCACACCAGAACAACAACATAGACTCTCTGGGGAGACCAAACATTATTTTATCCTTTAGACAACCTCTTTTTTATGAATAGCACAGTTTGTGTCTTTGTATCTTTTTTAATTCTTTTGGGCGGAAAAGGAGATCAAAGGTGTAAAACCATCTCACACAAGGAAGCAAATCATTCCCATAATATTTTGAATTCTATCAGCATTTTTTCTGCACCACATTTTGAATTTTATTTCTACTGAGAACTCAGTGTTGAAATGTAACCACTGACTTTATTGCTCTGAAATAACTGACTTTGAAAACCATCTTTTTGAATTTATTTGAATTTATTTGTTGTATTTTTACTATAATTTTTATATTAGCTTAAATTGATGTGATGGGAATATATGGACTTACTGGGATCTTTCTGATCCCTTTGTTTGTTTGTGTGAGGACTTTGTCAGTATGAGAGGGGAGGTACACCATGGAAACAATTGTTTACATGCAGCAACAGCTAACATGCTATCAGCTAGCTCCCAGGAGAGAGACCTGAAATCTATCAGAATCTGAGGAGGTGGAGGTGCAGATCTGGACTGAAGAGCTGTGAAAAACGGACTCGATCTCTCACATGTAAAATGGGCAAATCATTGGGGCTGATCATGGACCAGAAGGGGACATGAACCCAGTCCCGGCTCAGCTGGATGGTTTCCAGGGCAGAGAGACAAACAAGGCTCCTCACCCTGTGGTGTGTGGGCCTTACCTTACCTGACCTTACTTAGTACAAGCACAGCATGGGACAAAATGATCATGGTGACAGTAGGTCAGTAGTCAGTGGTTAAGTTTATAGATCCAGTGAAGCTAAGTAAGAATAAAAGAAAGAAAGTTATTAATTAAAGCACCAAAAAATATGTGATGGCAGGTTTACATTTACACTGACAGTTATGCCTAATCTTACTGGATCAGTGGTCTCGGCTTGGCTGCTGGATATGTTCATATCATCAGTGCCATATTCAAGTTGCCCTATTTCAGTAAGCTCAGTCCAAGTCAAGTCGAAATTCAGGTTTGAACATCCAGGACACCAAGGAAAAGCTTTCGGATCTCTGTCTCTCGCTGTATTAACCTGCCTCTGAATACTTTCTGAAGATACCCTGTAATTCAAATTATTTTTGGCAGCGCTTTGCTTCGCTAACACAAATGAAAAGTGAAAAATGTGTCAGTGATGAGGAAAGAAAACAGAGAAGGTGAAACTTTGCTTAGAGGCAACACCAGCTGAACAGCCTTCTACTTTTCCCACATCTTGGTGGTGGTTTTTAAACTTGCATGTTAGACATGCTGATGCTTTTATCCAGAGGAAGGAGAGGCAAGTGAGCAGGTGGCATAACAATGGCTCATTTTGAAAGTACTGTAGGAAAGTATATGTGCCTCTGTGTCTCTGCTCCTCTCTTACTCATTGTTCTTGATTTCTCTCAACAGAAGTTGCAGAACTTGAAGCCAGTCTACCTAGTAAGTACTCCTAACATCGTAATGCTCCTTAACTAACTAACTAATGTATTGAGTCAGCCTCATTTTCCATTGCTTCCTATGCTTACATTGCCATTTGTTCAACTGCACATCTTTTCCAATCAATACATACTACAGTGTATCTGCTGAATTATTGACTTCATATACCATAAATATTTATAGCGGCCTCCCGGTTCTTGAATTTCCTCAACCAACTTTAAGTGCTAGCTTTTATTTAAGAGTTTACGGTACAGTATATCAGACCTTCATTAGTCAGTTATCTGCTTATTGTTACGCATGAATGCACAGTTCAGTATGACTGCTTTGGCCAAACTCAGCATGCTTGTTCTTGTTTGTTGTCTGATGAGTTTTCCCTCACAGCTGAGGACCTTGCAAGGATGAGAGAGGTAAACAGTGTATGTAACACACAGAGTTGGCTAGAAAGTAAAAAAGCTTAACTAGTTTGGCTGGACGAATTTTCAAAATAAAATAACATGGCTCTAAAAGATGACGGTTCAACAGCAGGTTGCAGCTGTTTGCAACAAGACTACAGTCATGCAGGATATGTAGTTAGTTAGTTACTGGCAGGATGCACGACAGGCTGTTGCATGCATCTATTATTAGGTTTGCGCACTGAAACCTGCTTATGTGTGTGCACGAGGTATGTGTTTGATTCTTGGGAATAAACTCCAGACAAAAAGCAGAGTTGTCCCTCATCATCAACATCTGATATAAACAAATGCGTGAAGGAGACCCTACATGAAGATTATTTTCTTTGCATTTTCATTAGGGTTCTTAAAACCTCCTTAAATGCTATGAATGTGGACTTGATGTACAGAATGATATGATGTATTTTCATTGATGAGGACAAGAGATCAGGGAAAAACAAAGCAGGGGATCTGTTCATATAAACAGTATATATTCTAAATGTGCCGTGGTGTTGCTAAGACAGCATTACAAATACAACATATTAAAAAAGTATATTGAACTTTTCTGCTTTGGGTTGAGAATATTTTAGCTCCTCTGAGAATTACAGCACGCTACTGTTTGTTGTTCAACCTCCTCTGAAGCAGAAACTGTACAGTGTGCTGCAGTGATTCTTTACACCCCACTCTTAATGATATATGATATTTCAACAGGTATAATTTAATTAAACATGTCAGTTTATTATGTTTTTATGGAACAAGTGAAACAAATCAAATGTTCTAAAATGTCCAGCATTAGCACTAGTGATATCAGATTTGAACTTCACCAACTCCTGCTTGTTTGATGTTGTTGTTTAAAGAGGTTAACATAGTAAAGGTATAGCCTGAATAGGGAAATGACAAGCAAACTGAAGGCAAATTATACACACAAGCAAATTAAATGAAGTATTCCACAATGACATAGCTTTAAAGTCAAGGTGAAAGTCAGGACACACATAGTAGGGGACACATTTTGCCCCCTTGTTAACACAGGGCTGGACTAACAAAAGAAGTGTCAAGTGGGAATTTGTCTGCCCCAAACATTAGTGCACACGTAGATATGCACGCATAAACACACATTTGTATATTTTTCTTATCTTAACCTGTTATAAATGTAATTTGATGTATCTGATGATTGTTGGAGCCTGTGATGCTTAATCCCTGTGATGACAAATTAACTTTCAAATGTGATAAAATGATCATCAATTAATTGTAAAGTGCTTTACACACAGCCCATAAATATCTGCTCATGCTGTCTAAAAGGCAGCTGTTGGTTTACTTCTGGTTTCTGTTAAATTAATAGCTTCTGCATATGAGCACGATTTTTTGAGTGCAGTAAATGCCCTTGAACACCAGGGGGAAACGTGGTGCCACAGGGACTCCCTTAGGCTCGAACATGTGTGAACATACTGTGACTGAGGAGGGATTTACTGAAAATGCAATATTGATTTTAGTGTCAGTTTTGAACACAAAAGTAATAAGAAGTAATAGTTGATCTTCATAAAGCCTATTCTGGCTTTAACCTTTGGCTTTAGTAACTAATAACTGTCTTTTTCTTGCCACCTCCCTTTTTGTCCTCTTTCAGGTACATGCAAAGCCAGTTTCCCAGATGAGGACAAGTTGCATCATTTTCAGCTGGCAGTGTCGCCTGGTAAGAGAACGAGAAGAAAACCGTCTTAGTACTTTATCGTATTCTTTCTTGAAGTCTCCTCCAGTCGTGCTTTAAGACAAATGGCTATTCTCTTTAAAATGACTCTTTAAACAAGAAGCAGTATTTTATATTGTTGTCTTTAAAGGTGAGCTTCAAGATTATTTCCATCTAGTGTCAGACTCTGCATTTACAGTCGTGCTTAAAGTTAATGAACTCTTTAGAACTTTCTATATTTCTATATAAATATCACCTATAACATAATCAGATTTAGACCCAAGTCCTAAAACTAGACAGAGAGAACCGAATTAAACAAATTACTAAAGAAATTACACTTAAAAGTGTGGTGAATGCAGCACTCTCCTAGCAACAGTCGACCTATAATGCAGCGTGTTGTTGTGTAGCGGGTAGCGGTGTTACGATAGTGCTAAACATGTCTTAATCATCTCACAAGTGTAAAATAGAGGATGAAAACCATCGGTTTAACCCGGTGTGAGTCGACAAATGTTTGTTTATTTTACCAGCAAGTCCAAACGCCAAACCTTTTTTTAATTTAATGTGAGTGCGTTGCTGTATTTAAAGATTATAATGTGCGGAGGCACCAATTTTTTGAAACATCAACAAGTTTTGAAACAAAAATGTGATCAGATGCCCAAAACTGTATATGTCATAATTTGTCATAATTCCTTGAATAAAGTGCTCAACAAAAGACATTTCTTACCTACAGTAAGTACTCTTGTTTTGTGCCATCTTGGTTCTCAGTGCTGTGTAGAGTTTTTGCAGGTGTGTGTGTGTGGGAAAGAGTGGGAGGCTGCAAGTGTTCCGAAATATCTTCCTATGTGTGTCCTATAAAGCATTCCCTTTAAATGGCAATCCAGCCTTCTCTATATTTCGATATTACTGCTGTACTGTCATTATTGCGCAAGTCCAATCTGCTTGCTCAGCAGTGTTCCAAGCTAAGTCGGCTACCTGTCGAATATTGTACAAACCAAACACACTGGCTTGGAATTACCCAAGTTTCTGGAGGCTCTCTTATTCTCACTTCCTGCTCTCTGTCTGTCACACACACTCACACACATACGTTCTCTCTGTGCTTAAGGCCAATGTCACCTTCTCATTTTTCTTATTTGTAAAATCTATCTTTATCTCTTGTTTGAAGATATACTTCAAGGAAAACTTAAGAGAGACTAAGTTAAAATGTTGCTCAATGTTTGTGTAAGCATGTGAGTATTATAAAGGTAATTAGTATAGTGAAAGGACACCAGATACATATACAGAACTTGTATGAGAAAAGTGTAATAATATAATAATTTGCCAGCTGATCATAAATATTTTGAGCTAAATGCATGCTTTATTCTGAAATAATTATTCTAGTTTATTACAGCATTTCATTGTAACACTACACTCAAATAATTGTGTTCTTGCAATGTGGCAGCATTGCCACAGTGAAGTCAGACCGGGCAAAACACACTAACTATTAGATTTTCCAACAAGGTGTTGCCATGTCAACAGTTCAATAAGGTAATAATCCCACATAGCACAGGAAATGTGTATGCATGCACCTACAGTGCTGTGCAACAGTCTTT
Organism: Sandelia bainsii; assembly: GCA_032362345.1. NCBI lineage: Eukaryota > Metazoa > Chordata > Actinopteri > Anabantiformes > Anabantidae > Sandelia > Sandelia bainsii. Next base: position 23,328,183 of record JAUMHL010000014.1, read on the forward strand.
GAAAAAAAGATTTTTTGTTTTGGCAGTGCTATTATGACCATATGTATATTACATTTTTAGTCTTATAATGAGAGTACAACTAGAAAATATAGGAAATATGTGCACAAGATTAAAAACACAAACATATTAGAAAAAGGCTTCTGTAGACTAAAGTGACAAATTTTGATTGTGATGTCTAATGAAACATTTCTCAGAGTTTCTTCTTTGAGAGACTTGAAGAAGTCCAGCAAGGACCTTTCTCAGCATCTGGTAGCTTAATCTGCATGTCAGGTTGATCCTTTCATAATCCAAAAAAGCTTGATCAAGAATGGTCTTTGTGGCCAAAGACTTTTACACAGTCCTGTATGTCAAGTAGAATAGGTCAAATTTGAACCAGGAAATATGTCTGTAAACAATGGATCTTTACAATTGTCAGTTTGAATAATTATACTCACTTTTATTTCTCCTCCTTTTATGAAATGATGTTGTAAATAAAAAATTGTAGCTTTGACAACAGCCCTGTGCACTCTTATCACTCTTTCAGTCAGCTTTACAAGGTAGTCACCTGGAACAGTGCTGACGGGGTTCCCTCGTATGCCGCCAAAGTTGTTGGCTGATTTTCCTTTACACTGCACTTACAGCTCTGGAAAAAATTAAGAGACCACTGCAGAATTATCAGTTTCTCTGATTTTGCTATTTAAAGGTATACGTTTGAGTGAAATTAACATTTTTGTTTTATTCTATAAACTACTGACAACATAACTCCCAAATTCCAAATACAAATATTGTCATTTA
>JAUMHL010000014.1:23329056-23344386 GCA_032362345.1 Sandelia bainsii
CTTAGGAAGTGTTCAGAAATCAATATTTGGTGGAATAACCCTGATTTGCAATCACAGCTTTCATGCAGTGGTCTCTTTTTATTCCAGAGCTGTATACTCATGTTTTTAATGTTGTGGAAGTACTAAAACTGCAATTAATAGAATATTTAAGAATATTTTGTATTTATTGCAGCTCTCATGTCAAGTTTACAGTATTCTGATGCATTTGAGTAATATTTTTTAAAATCTGAAGTTCATTTGGCAACAGTCTGTATACATTTGAGAGTTGTGTCTTGTTTTGTCTGGTAAATTTGTCAAGAGACAGTCAGTGGAACTTACTTATTCAATGGTTGCCAGCTAAGATGGTATAATATCTTTTTATGGATTTAGCAATTTATTAAGTAATTTAAAAGGTTGAATGTGTTCTCTTCCCTGTGTGTCAGTGTATGTGCGTGTGCCTCTGATTCATCCTTCTCACTGCCATCCCAATAGGCACTGTAACGTCGGCATGGTTTTCACAAAGGCCTTTGTAAGCAAAATCTGAGGAGAAAAGCAAAGATCAGCAATTAGAGAATAGGTTTGGTGTCATGTTCCTTAAGAGGAGATTGAGTTCTCAGAGAGAGAGCCTTTCTCAATTATTCAAAACCTTTGTCTCTCCTAATGCACTCTCCATCCCCCATTTTTACAACATGCTCTTTTCTACTTTTCCATTTCTTTTCCGGTCTTTTGTTTATCGTCTCTCTTGTTTTTGTTCTCTCCTTCTTGCCTGCTTGCTCAGTGTATGCTGCATTTAAAATAGTGATGTCTGTCCATCAGTTTGAACACATCATATGTTGTTCTAGACACCAGCCTGATACAGTACGCTATTAAAATACAGGTTCAGACCCAAAATACATAGACATATACAGTATATAAGCATGCGAACAAAAATGCTGTTGTTGTACCCTATGTGTAATGCCAATGTAAGGGGACTATATGAATGGAAATTCTGTCATCACATTTTATTCTGGGTGTCTGTTGTACGGACCTGTCTCCTGTCACAGCTGCTAGGAAAAAAAAGTTTTGGATAATGACATGTCTTGGCACCTTTTTTAAAAAGAAGTAGTGAAAGCAAGAAAAGATTCCAGATCAAGCTGCTTGTGTCTGTGTGAAATGGAAGATGCTAATTAGTAGTTGTCTCATTTTTCTATTGTCGTCATACTGTGCTGTCAAATTTCCTTGGAGAATTGCAGTGTATTAGGTAGATACTGTCCACACAGATGCTTTAATTTGCACTGAGGGGAAGGTAAGTGGGGCCAGGCAGGAAAATGAAAAGTGGAAAGGTAACTTGCCTCAGGATATAGGTTGCCCAATATCTTATACAAAAACCAGCATAAGTCATCTTGACCTGTTATTGTATGTGCTTGCATAAGCATTTCCCTTTCTTTTCCCTTTTAGTTTTTTGTGGGGTTTTTTCTGTTGTTTCTCATAGGATTGGTAGTGAGTAGCACAGTTTACTCCTCATGAACATTATGCTGCTAAAAGGCAGTGGCATAATTTAAGAGTTTGATTGACAGCTGTTGGTTCAAAAATGCAAATATCCACTTACAAAAAAACACTGCTTCATGTTATGCATCCAAAACAGAATGAAATACACACATTATACTGATAAATGAAGCTTCAGTTGAGGGAAACTGTCCTAACTGTGTTTGTTCTTAAACTATTATCCTTTTACATATTTTTACAGAGCAATAGTAATAAAAAATCTCTCTCTAAGAGAGGAAGATGTGTTGTGCATCGTAGCATTGTAGCATTTTCCAGGGTCACGTCTTCTCAACAAGGAACTTTTGCTTTATTGGAGATGTGTGTTACAACTTTGATTTAAGTGGAAAAGTCACCCTGTGTCATATTTTCACTGTCTTTGTTAAGATATATTTTTTCTAAGTCATCGCATGCATGTAACTCAAAGAGCAAAAGAAACAATACAAACCAACTTATGAGCACATTTATGGATTTATGTTTTTGTTTTTATGAAAAAATTCACTTCTCCTAACTCAAATTCAGATCTGTCGAAACGTCTCATTTAGTTTCTTTTTCCCATGAAACCACTCTGCTGTGACCCTTTGGCCCCACACCTCTGTGCCTCTGGGGAATGAGGACAGCAGCAACAGGCTGGGGGTGAACTCATTGTCAGGAATGAAAGAAAACTGAAATGACATTATTGTTGTTTTTCTGATGTGCACTTTTTTAGTGTATATGACCACAACTCTATTTAAGATTGGCATTATAGAAAAAATGATTTTTTCTACATACAGTGACCCCATATTGGTAAAATAATACCAGCCTTCTACAGTTATTTATATCCTCTAACAGTACAAAGACTGTATAAATTGCAGCAATCATATCTTACAGTGCCGTGGACGACTCCATGGTCAAATTATCTGTGAACAGCTATTCCCAAGATTGTTAATGTGAGTCATGTCCGGACACGGACGTTGTTTCATCAGTGTTAGTTTTGTTCCTGTCATAGTGCAACAACTTTGAGATGAGCTCCTGGTGAGCTCTTAAACTGCTGATATTTTGTAATTTAGTTGTAGATAATTTCCCTTTAAAATGTGGGGTTGTTTCACTTGTTGTTGATTTGTAAATGTACTTTTTTGGAACCTAGTCAACAGTCTTTGAATTTTGGCTGGCCAAATACATTCTTGGCCTACATAGCACACTGTGTGGTTGAATCCCCAGACTCATTTGGGTTTCAGTTATTCTGTTGTTATGCCAGTGTTGGTGCTTACTGGTGCTTGGCCTGAAATTATTACACAGATAAACATGGTGAACAAAGGATCAAGCTAACAGCAATAGTGAGAGGTGTTTGGGGTAAACAACTGCATGTTTTTTTGTTAGTGGACCACAAAGAAGAGACTACAGAGGCTACACGGTCACCAGAAGTTCAACTCTGCACAGAAGTGTGTGCGTGTACAGCTACGTGCACAATGCAGGCACGGTACAGCTGTATGGGGAAATGGATAACATAGAGCAAGATCAAGATCAAGACTCTTTGGCATGAAACTTGCATGAAATTCTGTTGATCCAATTGTCAATCAAAATAATTTACAACTATATTAGTAAATATCTGGTACTACATTCGTTTTCTGTTCTGAAACTAAAATCCTCTGTGTTGAGTGAGAGCAGTGTGCAAATTATACTGAATGATGAATTCAGACTACTGTCACCTGCTAGTGTGGACAGTTATTTCCTCTCACGCAGACGCAGAACGTACGTGCTGGTTGGCGGTGGGCTGTAGACTTTGCCGTGTGTTTAAGTGCCACTTTTTGGCTCAGACGAAGGTGACGTGAGGTGACATGCCTTTGTCACTGCTCGTTCTTTGATGTCAGCTTAGTGTGTCTGCCCTAAATGAGGGTATTTTGAAGCAGTTTGTAAAGGTTGTTCTTTCTTTTCTTTGTGGTGTGTAAGCACAGCAGTTCACATGATACATAATTTTTTTTAGCACAAATTTATGCTAAATTGTTATGAAATTCATCAGTTGAAACTGTCGAGGCAGTCTTGTAAGCAAGCTGTATAAGCAGTGTATAATTATGCAAAGCATCATATGGCAACCATGATTATTTGATATGCACCAGAACATGATTGCAGACATTTCCCCCGATACATTAAAGTTTGAACTGGAATTATAGCCGGTGTGTTGTCCTCCTCCTGTGTGTTTAAGTCATTTCTCATTAACAGAGTTAGAAGTTGCAACATTGCTCAGCAACTGTTTGGCTCAACACCTGGGAATAAATAAGAGTCTCGGCTCTAACATTTTTGGACAAGTCTGTTATTTTCTAGTATGCAACTAAACAACTTTGTGTCATTTGAACGTTGTGACTTCCTATCAGATTAGCTGAATAATTATTTATCAAGACCATTTGGAGTTATGATGTGTCTGTGTGCTGGTGTTTTATGTTTTCAATCACAGTGTCTTGTGACAGTAAAGACTGATTGTTCCAGTGTAGCGAAAACAACAATCACTTATTAATGAGCTCTAAGTGCAGCTGTTAATAGATGTTCTCTGGATTTTCTCTCTCTGCTTTAGTTTGTTGCTTTTTTCCTGTTATTATTCTCTCTCATCCCCTCTGATTTTTGTATCTTTTCTTTTTTCCACTTGACACTTGCTCAGCCTGTATCTCTCTGTCTCCCACACAGTTTCTCTCCCTCTGTCTTTTCACATTTATTATACTGGGGACACTATTTGTGCAGTCCAATTAAATAGTGCCTCTGTCTTTGTTATACTGAATGGAATTGGGTGAGGCTTAGATAGGCCTTATCTGAAATTGCACAGTATTTGAGTACACAAAGAGAGAAAGAGGGGGAGATCTGCAGTTCTTTCAGCCAATTTTCAATGTTTGCATTAAAAAACACAATTTTAAGTGTTGTTGATACAATGTCAGAGCATCATTGAAGCAAATCAGTGGTCATTTTTGTAAATGTATATGTATTTGACATTTCTACCTTATATACTTTATATAAAATCAGTTCAGAAAGTATTAAGCCCTTCATTTTGCTCACCAATTAGATTTTTATCTTTACATTTTACCAAACATCAAAACTAAAAACTCATTCTCTCAACTCAACTCAAGTGTACAGATCCTTTGCTGAGAAGTGTCTTAATGCTATTGGTAATCCTCTTATGGCAATATTAATTAATGAGACACAGATCTGTGGATGTAATGTACCACCATTTACACTGCATGCCAGGACAAAAACCAAGCTGTACAAACATCAGGCATTTACCCGAGAAAAATAGCATCTGTAATTGCTCTATACTTTCATAAAACAGAACTTTTCACTTGTTGAATTTTAATAAATTTGCACCAAGGTATTTTGAGACAAAATGTGCAAAAAAAAAGCAGCTCAGTCATCAGCACATTGTGTAATATTGTTACATTGTCAATTGCTGAGTTTCTTTCCTCTCAGTCCCTCTCTCCCACTTTCTTGAGTTCAGTCAAAAGTTGTCAAGGGTATCAGTCCACCTGTTTGAACTCCAACAAGCTCTTTAGGCAGTAATTCTTCTTCAAACTTGACTGTCTTCTCCTGCTTCTGCTTAACTGATTTTTAAACGCGATGCAGCCATTTTATGCCTGCCTTTTTCTTTTCTCGTTAGGATATATGAGATATGCAGAAATGGAAATGGAATGGAAATGACTCCTTTTAAAAAGATCTTATATTCTGAGCAAGTCTTTATTTGGCTTTAAAGCTGGCATCTGGGGGTAAGGGGGAGAGAGAAAGAGACTGATAGTAAGGGGTTGCGTTTGTGAGATTGGACAGCTTACAAATTGCCAAATTTAACATTGAAACTGACTGAATATTTCATTGTTGTTGTGGGCATATGAGTGAGCTTACATATTGGTTCAGTTTTTGTCTGCTTGCTATGGATGTAGTGAAACGGTGTGTGCGTATGTTGGTATTGTGAGATGAAATGCTAGAATTAAGCTATGGTCGATCTGCCCTGACTTAATCTTACACTTCTTTCAGCAATCTCCTCCTTCATTTCAATGAAATAACTGCTTTGGTACAGTGGATGAACTGCCATTTTTGACATGAAGCTGGGCTTAGTTTCTCCATTTATTGTGCCTAGACCTAGGACTCGTTACTTTAGCTTTTTTGTTGTTTTATAACAGAAAGTTAGTTACTTTGCTCTTTAGAATGATGTATTTTCATTCTAAGAGGACCTTCTGTTCTCACTGTGTTCTGCCACTGTGTTTATGGATGTGTGGGAAGATAAAAATTTGAGTGAAAATCTCCTTCTTAAAATGAGTAACAATAAAATAACAAACATTTGCACACAAATCTCATGCTGTTTTGTTCTAACATCGTGGTATTGGTTTTGGTCTTTGCTATTAAAAATAATGCCTTCAAGGGCATTTGTCTTGTGGTAAGAATTAATTGTGAAACTTTAGAAGTCTTGATGTCACATTTCTAAACCAGCAATTTAGAGTATATGATGAAGAACGATTGCTTCTTGTTGTGGAAATTTCTTTATAATTAAGAACACTGGAACGGTAAATTTGCCTTTGTGATTTTATTTCCTTGCAAAGAAAAGAGTGGTTCCAGTACAGAATAACAGTCAGTCTGTAAGGGAAGCTCAAAAAACATACAAAAAGTGTCTCTCTTTTATACCCCAAGCAAAAACATCCTCCCTAGTCTTATCTAGGTTCAGCTCGCCCTTTTGCAGCTACAAAGTTAGATTTAACTGGTTCTCACAGAAAATAATACTTGCCGTCAAGGCTAAATGTCATAATTCATAACAGTGAGAAAAAATACACTTGGTTACACAGACACTGAAAAGGACATAATGTGCTCATTGTTATACTTAATACAGAGAACGATAAAAGGAATGCACGAAAGTTCAAAATTTGCTACCACACTTCTCTTGGCCAGAATGTTTTAATTTATATCTTTTATAAAACACACACTTTCGTCTCTACATGAATTCTTTCTTTCTCTGTTTTCTTTCAGATGAGGGTTACTACCAAAGTGGAAGGTTTCAGTTTGAAATCGACGTCCCTGAAGCCTATAACATGGTGGTGAGTGGTCCAGTTATCTCTCAATTTGTGTAGCTCCTCATGTGTTTGTGTGGTCAGAGTTAGTTGATGGCTTCCTAATTCAGCCTGTGGCACATACTGCATCATTTTTTTCCCTCTTTCTTTTGTTTGTTCTCCCATTCATACTTTCCTCACAGGCTTTATCTCATCCTGTCACTGTGTGCATATGTGTGAATGCATCTTTTCCTGTTGTTGCATGTGAATGTATCTGTGGCTTTGTATCTTTATCTTTTATTATACATTTGAGTTTTTGTGTCAGTTGTAGGACACCTAACACAGAAAGATACAGATATAATAAATAAACGTTCAGTCCAGTTAGACCCAGTCGGGTTCAAGTAGAGAACTGATGGATGTTGTGGAAGAGCAGTCTGACCAGACAGAAAGGAAATGTTACAAATGTGTTCCTCATGAATAAAGATGCATTAAATCCATAATGGTGGTTGCAGAGAGCCACGGGAATGATACACCTTATTACCTGTGCTGGTAATTATGAATAGTAAATATTATACAAAGTAAGTCTTACTAAACACAGTCCTCAGCTGGTTAACATACACATCACATCAGTTGACACAAGCAGTCTACCCTAATTTAGTGCAGAGAGGTGATGAAATTCAATGCCATATTTATCACTCGTGTCAGGTTGAAATCTGAATGTTCAGGCACTTATTCTCGCAGGCTTCTGCTTGTTCTACTGTGGTTTTGATTGTTCTTCATTTGCACAACGCTTTGGATAAAAAACATCTGCGAAAGGCACCTGTTTTCTGATTGATTGGTGTCTAAATTAAAAGGAAAGAGTGTCTGTTAAAAGTGTTTAAAAGCTGTGAAAACCTCATTGATGAGGTGTTGTAAATGTCTCTGAAAGGCTGCTGGCAGGAAACCAGCACACCATATTCCACACTTATCTATTCTAAATGAAATATATGTAGTCAAAGCAGATCAGTGAATAATCAATCTGATTGACCCTACATTTCAAAATGTTAGCTATTAGTGGAATGGGATTAAGTAAATTCACTTTTTTACCAGGCAAAAAAAAAGAAAAAAGAATTTCAGCTAAACTGATCTAACATACTGTATATTAGGGTGGAATTATATGGGAAAACAATTAAATTGCATTTTTAAGATGTAATATGCTGTTTCATTTTGAAAAGTTCATTTTCTTCGGTGTTATTCACTGCAAACAAGCTATAAATCATAGTAAAGAAGACCCATTCAACATTGAATAGCAATACCAAACTTATTTATTCAACCATACTGGTCTTAACTCAATCTGCTTTTATACTTTTTTTCCTGTCAGTGCTCTCCTTTTCTCTCTCTCCCAATCCAACACCATCCTCCACTTCCTCACCATCAGACACACAGAGTTAGTTAGAGTGTAAAAGGCGTAACCAACTGCAAGGTACAAACGTTTGTCAAGGTCCCAGCTGACTAGCCTGTCCTTCACTCCGACAGCAGCGTTCTCCAGAACATACACACTGTACTTTTACACTGAACTCCTTTTACATTTATTTTGACTAAGCTGCATTTTGATTCAAATTTACATGTAGTGATGCTCTTGGCACATTTCGGCCATGGATCCCTATCAGCTAATACCTGGCCTAGTTGACCCAAGTAGATGCTGAAGGTTGCATTTTAAGTTTAAGCGAGCTGTCACTGATGTGACTACTGGTATATTTATACATCATGGCATTCAGTTGAATGTCTCTGCAATGGATGGTTTAACACATCCTTGCTAAAAACTCCACAGAGATAGACTGTCTGATTCAGAGGACTTGACACACTAGAAAAGGTTTAGTAGTTCATACAGTGCATACTAGGTTGACTTGACAGATTTCAGCCATTTTTAATGAGCGGAGGCACTCAAGACTTTCCTCATTTCTAATATGGAACATATGCAGACACAGAAGGCTCAAAAGCCATCTGCTTACACTCATCTATTTCACTAGTCACAACTGAAGAATCTTACAAAAACAGACAAGAGAAAATACTCCGGAGAGTACATTTTAGCCATCTTATCTCACGTCAAATGCTTTTGTACTTCAATTTCTTTGGTTGGCCACTTGTCTCTTTACAGATGTTGACACATTTGTTGAATTTGTTGTTCAAATTTGAAACCAGAATCAGCTTGTGAAATAACTCGAACCTGACAGAAGTAATAAAGGAACAAAAAAGAATAAGTCAGACTTTGCAGTTAAATGAAATAAATGAAAACTGCATGGACAAAAATCATGGTGATCCTGAAAAAGATTATAAATAATTTGATTAAAGTGATATTTCAAATTAAGTGTCCCCAGTAATTAGCACCACACAGTGTACACAGGATAATGACCCAAAACACACAGCTAAAATCACCCAACAATGGCTAAGAAGTAAATGGTGGACTATTCTGAAGTGACCTTCTGTCAGTCCTGATCTAAAGCCTATCTAACATCTCAAGAACTGAAACTTCAGTCCAACAGTCTTGAGAAGGCACCATTCAAACCTGGAGCAGTTGGAGCAGTTTGCCAGACTACCTGTTGGTGGTTGCAGAAACCTCAATGAAAGCTACAGAAATTGCTGATTTGCAGTGATTTCCTCTTTTAGTTGTGCAAAAATATTAGGTTACAGGGATCATTATTGTTTTGTTGATTGTATTTTCATTTGTTTTCTGCTGGATTTCACTTTTTTATTTTTTAAAATGAGCCCTGTGATGGACTAGTGACCTGTCTAGGGTGTACCCTGCCTCTTGCCTAATGACAGCGCAATCCTGCCGCCCATAAGCTGTTAGGATGATGGATGGATGGATTTCTGAATATGTATTACTTTTGTCAGTTTCAGATTACATGATGCGTTATCACTCATTTAATGAAGCAAACCTGATGTTGTGCTCTGTTTTAATATTAGTCACAGACCTTAAGAATAAAGCTCAGGCATTAAATATGGTTATTTTGTATCAGCAAAAACATTGACGTGTTGTCTTCCCCTCTCTCTCCTTTCTGGTTTTTACTTTCTGTTAAACTCCAGCCTCCTAAAGTCAGATGTCTGACCAGAATATGGCATCCTAACATTACAGAGAATGGAGAGATTTGTTTGAGGTAATACTTCTTATCTTTGACATAGTTGACCTTTGGCAACACTGAAGGTCAACAATGAGTTTACACCACATACTCAGAAACACAGTGCAATGATATGCTGCTGCAGGATGTCTTACAAAATGTGAATATATTGTAAATGACTGTGACCATGTATGTTTTTTTCTACAGCTTATTGCGGGAGCACTCTATTGATGGCACAGGCTGGGCCCCCACCAGAACATTAAAGGTAACTAACTGGAGTCAGGAGCTATTACCTAATAAAACTGGAAGTGTGGGATAAAGCTACCTTTAGAAAAAAAATTGAAAAAAAACCCCACAAACATTTTGAAGTGTGATTTACAAAAGCATCATCATGAAATGAAGATCAAATCACAAATTTCATAAGAATTGTATACAGTTGTTGATTTGCATGAATCTGGCATGAATGGTTACACTTTTATCTCTAATAATTTAGATATGTATCAGTCCACCGTTAGACAAACTGTCTAAATGTCCAGTTAGGTATTGTGGCTAGAAGTGGGCACCCAGTTAGTGAGTCCAAAGGCGCAATGCAGAATTCTCATTGTGTATTGTTAACTTAAGAATATTGGGTTTGCACTTGTGGCTTAAATCACACTTTATCACCAGTGAATACAGACAAACAAATAATTACACCAAATAATTACAAAGCACCCACATACATTTTTTTTTCCACTTTATACTTTTGGCTTCTTGTGCTTTACCCTTCACTCAGTCAACCACTTTTTACAAGCTGTTTAACAACAGTTACCAAAGTTAAAAGCAAGGGCGTCCTCTGCATTCCCTCTGTTCAAGATTTGACTAAAATTATGTTTGATAGAAACTACGGTGTGGAACTGCCTTCCATATTAATTTCTGACTTGAGCATTCTGATCTAGTCAGATGCATATATGTGCTTGTCTGCAGGGACTCAAGGCTTGATCAACATAGCTTTCTGCATTGGGATACTATTGCTATAATGAAAATATGCAAATGTATGCAGTTGCCTTTATAAGTGGAGCGACAGGTACTTTTTAGAAGCACTGAATGTTCCTTTTACCGCTAAAGTCTTAGAGGTCCTCCAGTAAATCCTCTCTGATTACTTCTTAAGTTTCTTGCTCTTGAAGTTATTGTCAGGATTAGTCTTATCCTCAAGAGATCCCCAAGATACCACTATCCCACTTTTGCATATTTCAATGTCTCCATGTGACTGAACACATTATATTAGACTCTGCATGTCATTCACATGATGCACCCAGAAAAAATGTAGTTATCCAAAAGAAAATTACAGTGTCAGTATCACACACTGCTGCCATAATGGTAACCATCATCATAATCACCATGATAACCTTTAATGCTATGGCAGTTTATTTGTGCCACACAAAGTTGTGTTACAGTATGAATATTACTATATGAAAGTTTAATAATGATGTCGTGTCTGTAAAGGGAGGTTGTTGCAGGGGTGGTTGGGGGTATTATTTTCTGTTATTCAAAGCTTAAACCTTCATTTTCACAGAAGACATCCAGCTTTCTTCTGACATGAGCATGTGATGCACCATTACTAGGGATGGAGTTCAGCAGAATGTTATTGAATCTGAATCAATTTCTGAAACTGGTTCCAAAAATTTATTTGCAAATTTGAAAAAAAAAATGGTTATTTTATTTTACTCAGTTCAGTTGCCGTGACACACCAAGCTGACGGTCAGACATCAGCCAGTGTCATGTTGTCGTTGAGCCTCTGTCAGCTTAGTCTTTGCAGTGTGTCCTGCACTGTTGGCACTAGTTGGAATCCCCATCGACAGCTTTTCAGCCAGTCCAGCTTGTTGAATCAGCGATGATCCCCATTGGCGTTCAGCTTAGTGAATTACTGCACGAGAAGAGAAATAGAAGTGACGAAAGAAAGCAAACAATATGAGAATGTTTTCCAATAAACATGGCCATCTGGAATGAAGAAACTGAAATTGTCGTGTGGTGAGCGCGAGTGGTGTGAAAATGGTAAGCAACTGCTACTTTGTTTAAGGTGTATATCTGCAGTTCTTGGTCTTCCGCTTTCCCTTATTGAAAGCCGAATGCAGATTACTGTGACCCGCTGAAATGGACTCACTCAGGCGCAGGACGTACACAGTTGGACCAATCATCTGACAAGCCTAACACTAACACTCGTCAAAACTACAGTAATTAATGATCAGTCTTAATCCGTGCAAATTCTGGTGAGCTCCAGTTGTAGAGCTTTCACCACATATTTTATCATCCCTCCTTTGTCAGCAGTACCTTTGTCAGTACCCTCTAGTAAATATTATATTTTAGTGTCAGAGAGAGGTTATTTAAACAGAGAACATGAAAGAAGGATTCTATATGGGATTAGTTTGGCCACAGAGTTCAATAAATCCAGATATTTTACCAACTTAGAACCAGATCCAAAACTGAACCGCTTACCGGAATCCAGCTGTTATCGTTACCTTTGTTTATTTATTGTATACTTTGTGAGGGGAATTAGTCAGCTGTGTGGATTTTAGTTTTAGTCTTTACTAAAAAATAATTTTTTTTAATTGAAAGTAATTTGCTTAAGGAAGAGAATAGCTTTCTTTTTTATTTCATTTATGCACTGTTTTTGTAGTGAGATTTGAAGCAGAGAAGGAGGTGGTGTACATCACCACGTGCGCATACACAACAGTGTGTTTGATTGCCTACTCCAGATTAATTTTGTAGATGACTGTACTGTATGCATGAAGAGACATCATACTATAGTCATACTAGTTTCAAATAATCATCGACTTCTTTTCACTACATATGATACCATCTTTGCTGTTATTTGCTGACTTTCACTCTGAACTGAATGGAACTGAACCTCTTGCTTTTAAATACAGTAGAAATTAATAAAGAAATTAAAATATGCTCATGTCATGTTAATTTAACAGCAATTAAAATGAAATTGGAAATTTGTGATTAATGATGATAAATTATATTTTTCAAGCAGTACCCTGCTCTGAAACACACACAAATAATGAGTTTTTTTATAATGTATGTCACTCTCACTTTGCATTCTTGATGTTTTGAATGCTTATTTTCCTTCGTTTTTCTGAGAAGGCGCTGCAAGGAGAACTGCGTTGCATGTATTAAGAGTGCAGAACTTTGCAATAATAACCAGTGAGCACATAGTCTGGCTGAAAAACCACTCTCTGTAAGTTTCATGTAGCTGCATGCCACTGTATCTGTTCACTGTAAAGTGATAGTTGTAACACTGTAAAACTAACTCGCACTGGATCAGTATGATCCACTATGGCCTAAACCCATCATCATATCTAATTTTAAGTTCATTCACACTAACACATTTTCTGTTTTACCACTCTAACTGGTTTTCAGATATGCCTCACTGTCAGTTAATATTAAATATTCACCTATATTGTGTCCAGTATGTAAATTTGCAGTTGATGAATTTTTTGGCTAGGATGCTAAAACACCAGCAATTGGACCTTCCAGATAAAGAAAACCCATTCACTGCAATCAGGATATGAATACATATATAATCACTTATTTTCTGTTTCATAGTTTTATTAAATTCTTACTTTGTAGAGACCTGTTTTCACTATGACATGAATGAGTTTTGTTTTTTTTTGGTCACAGAAGTCAAATTAAATTGTTATTCAGTGTACATAAAAGGTGAAAACGTCCAAGTGGGGTGAATACTTTTTATAGGAACTGTTGATAACCTTAAATAAGTACATCGGCTCTGTAATTTCTCTGACTTTATCAGTGTCCTGGTGTATCCTCCAAATTCTGCTGCTTCTGTGTTACCTTTGCTTGTGTCACTCATTTAATAACTATAATCTGTTGGATGTTTTCTTTAAAGGTGCCTTATCATATTGTAAAGTAGCTTTCATATTACCCTCCTATGAAATAGTATCCTTGCATACTTGGTTACATGTACTGTAGCTGTGGGACTCCCATCATGTTCAATGCATTTGCATGAACATATTAAAGTTAAAGTAAATAAGTGCTTTAAGTCAGTGAAATAATTCATAACTTTCATAGATTAATATATTGAGACGGAAATTCCAACTAATACTCTATTATAATTTAGCTCAGAAGGACATGTAAAGATTTGCACATACACATGTTGGTTCAGGTTTTTGTTCCTCCACGACCATTTATTTCTATTCTAACAGTTGGTGGATATTTTGTTGTATGTCAGGGTCAAGTTGAAATTCAGTCTGTCATTGTTTACTTAAATGTAGGCGTGGATACGGTCATAAATGTGAAATGTTGTTTATGTGTGTCACCGAGTGTCACTGTGAGTGCACAAAAATATGTGGGGGGAAAAAAGTAATCGCAAAAGCTGTGAGTAAGAAAGGATTGTGTGAAGTGTTTGATGTTGTCCCTCTTCACTGGTCACCACTCTTTCCTACTTCCACCCACACATGCAAACTGTCTCACATAAATCACTTTTACATTAATGACTTTTAAGCAAAATTCAGTACAATTTACATGTGTAAAGTATAAAAATATAGTCACGTCAGACTCACTGCTAAACTCCTGGTATGACATTAAACAATGGTCGACAGCCAGGATTTTCCAGTCAAGTGGTATGCAACTTAACCAAGTGGCAGTACAGTAGTTGGTTAGTGTACTGTATATTGTATTAGTCTTTCGTCTTACTTTCTCTAGGGAATCTATACATCACCCATCTTCTGTCCCTTTTTTTTCTGTAAATAGACCAGAGCCACTTCTAAAAAAAAGTTTTCATCCTATTTTCAATGCAGTCAAAGCTCGTGTCTTTGTTTTGAATGTCACTGTAATGCTTATTTGTTGCACCATCTTTTTCATTGCCACTCACAAACTCTACGTTTGACATGGCAGACATATCTCAAGTGAGTGTAACAACATTTGCAATATATTTGACTATTTCTAAAATAAGCCAAGTTCAGTTTCAAAAGATTTTCTCGCTGTGTGTCAGTGTGTGGACAGAGAGGGCACAGGGAAGAAGCACTTATTATTTTTGTTTCACCCTGGAATTCTCTGCAAGATTATTTTCATTTGCATTTATCACACACATTATGCAAAACAGATCTTGGCTAGTAGTATGCTTTTCCAAATAATCAAGGTTCAAAACTTAATCTCATTATGCAAAAGACATAAATATATGTATGAAATGAATGAAAGATAAACAAATGGGTGCCTTGAAAGCAATAACTTGAAATTGCCAATTCGTAGAGCACAGTGATATGAAATATGTCCTTTTAGTTTTGCAAATATATTCTGTCACTGCTCTTTTTCAATGGATTTCATTCGACTATTTTTGTAAGTAGGAAGTAGATGATAATGAAAGTATACCCTAATAAAAGGCAGTTGTGATTATGTTTCTGTAGTTTTGCCACACACACCCACTATATTTTATAGCGGTTCGTTAAAGTCCCATAGCCCCTACTGAGAGGAGATTTGTGGATTTGATACATTTGAGCTTGCATCTTTCTTTGTACTTTTTTGTGTATTATGGAAAATATTGAAGAAATGTAGCAGTCCTTGTGAAGCTTACTTTAAAGAGATTAAAAATAGGTGGAATATAGCTGATAGATTTTCACTCTTCAGCAGATAATGGGATTGGGGCATTGTTAATATTGTATATACACTCGTGGCCAAAAGTTTTGAGAATGACACAAATATAAATTTTCACAAAGTTTGCTGCCTCAGTTTTTATAATGACAATA
>JAUMHL010000014.1:23347341-23357904 GCA_032362345.1 Sandelia bainsii
AAACATATACCTTTAAATAGCAAAATCAGAGAAACTGATCATTTTGCAGTGGTCTCTTAATTTTTTCCAGAGCTGTAG
Source organism: Sandelia bainsii (assembly GCA_032362345.1). NCBI lineage: Eukaryota > Metazoa > Chordata > Actinopteri > Anabantiformes > Anabantidae > Sandelia > Sandelia bainsii. The sequence goes on from JAUMHL010000014.1 coordinate 23,347,420, forward strand.
TTATTTGTGGCAGAAGTTATGATTGTTGTAGATGATTCAGTTCGGCCATCAACGGTGGGCTGACTAGCGGTAACTGTGTGTGCAAACCACAAAAATTAGACCAACACACGCTCACCAATGCACACCAAGTCGTCAGCTTGCTGTGCAGCTGAAACCATCATGCATCTGGCACATGCTATAGGCAGCAGTACAGTCTTGGAAGATTCTTCAAAGCATTGCAAGCAGCCCTTAGTAATATTTGTCTTTGGAACAGCTGGTACATAGTATCAGGACTTTTCAGCTGATTCATGATTTCCTTGAATGCTATTGAATCAGGATGTGGAGACAGTGTTAGACACCTATGCCCCTCTCTTGTGATTGATAAGGCTTCCTGTTGGCTGAGCTAAGCCCAAAACAGTGGTTGTTGGCACCACCCCTATCTTTTGCCAGTTCGAGATGCTGGCTCAATGCACTGTAACTGTATAACATCCAGTGTTTCCCCTACCATTATACAAGGCCCCCCCCCCTCCCCAAGACGGTCAAGTTAATTGTATTTAATTAGATTTTCTGTACAGCGCCAGATCACATTAGAAGTCATTTCAGCACACCACATGGGCTTTTATTAAACTAACTGAACAGCCTCGTGATATTTATCGTATGTACATGACGACGTCATTTCTGTCTCTCTGTATCGCGCGCGGCGGACTTCTGCCACGACACGCACACACACACACACACAGGTGAACACACCGGCGCGCACGTCGGGAAATATGACTTTTAAAGCATAAAGGCCAACACACACACACCGGCCCTGGCGCAGCGCAATGCGCATAACACACACCGGGAGCGGCGCATTTTTCCCCAATCATATTTAAACTGTAAAGCTGATATTAAGCAAACGAAACCATATATGTATGTAGAATTATTTATTCTGGGTTTGGAGACTTCGCGTAAAAGGTTCCATATGAACATTTCCACAGTGAGAACTTCTGTGCGCATTTCTGCAAGTGTCCACAGCGCTAACTTTATGAATTATTCATGATTATTAATTGTCCCCGACACAGATTCAGGATCGGTCAGAGTGTGACAGTAAATTATTTTGTGAACTTTTCCACACGCTGTGCTTGTGTGCTGCATCAGGAATGTCTGCATATTTAAAATGCACAATAACCGCTGCTAAACTACAAAAACAGAATCACAACAGAGATAAATAGTGAAAGTACGGTGGCCGAGACGTTTCAATTGAGAAAGTGAATGAAGGTTTGACGCGCGTCAACGCTGGAGAAACAGGACAGGGGCTAATCCCGCGAATGGTTGGACCCACGTGATTTTATTACTACATGAACGGCAGTGCCTTTGTGTTATATCTTACACAAAGGTCTCCTTCACAAAAATGAGTTACCTACTGGATACGAATACAGTTTGTTCTCTGATTGATTGGAGCACAGTGTGGCTTTAGGTCTACTTTATCATTTTTGTAGCTAATTAATAATAATAATAACATTAATATTATAAGTGGTTAGTTAATTAATATAACATAACAATTTCTCTGAGGTGAACAATAAAGTATGTCTTAATAATTCATGATCCATGTAATAAAACAATTATTGATGTACTGGTGATGGGAATTACTCGATTTTAGGCATAATTGGTCATAACCGGTGACTGCAAACAGTTTGAGATATCCGATTCTGTGCCAGTCACATTTACAAGCACAATGGTTCACATCGTGCACGAGCGTGGTGGAGCAGTGAGAGTTTCCTTCCTTGTTCATGGAGCTGTTGGCTTTCTTCACTCCCCCGCTCAAAGCCATTAATCTGGGTTATCGGAATCAGCCAAAATCACAATCGACAGGTCAGACTATTAAGAAATCGGAATCGGCCAAGAAAATTGCAACCAGTGCATCACTAAAAATAACCAATACAAAACAATATCTCAGCTTCTTTAACTTTCTAGTCCTGATCCCAATTCTTCCACCTACCAAGGTACAGTTGGAATGGCACCGTCTTTCAGAAACAATCTAGCCGAAAATTCTGCTACATAATGGGGCATATTGTGAAAACAGTTGCTCTGAACAGATAAAGACACTGCTTGAAGTCTGTTGCTGCCTTGTAACTGTATCTGTTTTTGTTTTATGGTTTGTCTTTGGGAAAAGCAAAGTTAATTTTTCCTTCACAGCTTCACAGAAAAAAAACCCTTTCTGAGAGATATATCGACTGCAGAAACACTCAAACTAGCACTAGCTTTGAGTGGACCTGTGGCATCTGAAGTGAGAGGGTGGACGGGGTGGCATCCAGCACAGTGTGTGTCGAGCCTAAAACGGATGCCCAGTTATAGACCTCCACAACGCTTGACAGTTTTCAGCATTAAAACCCTTCAGAACGAAGCAAATTTCCCAGACTGAAACCTGGGTGATTCACTACCAGCCAGCATGCAGACACACACTCACCTCAAGCTTTGGGCCCCTGACTATTTGTAGCATGGCCACCCAACTTCACAAAAGTATATAACACGAAAAGCATAATATGATCCCTTTAAAGCTTTTTATTTTTATGTAATTTTATAATAAAGAGACGTTTGGTGGAAGCTTCTTTTTTTTTTGCTGTGCAGTCGTGGCTCTCTAGAGTCACAACAACTGAAAATACAAAGTCATCTACCCATGACCCACTCCCACTGAGTCACAGCCTGCTGTAATCAACTTTGCCAGTGAGTGGGTAGAGCTGTGGGATTGTGTGTCAGCACACATCCGTATTTATGTATGCGGATGTGTGTGTTTGTGTGTGTTGAGGCTTTTGAAGTGGAACTCCTGTGGCTGCCCTCTGAATACATTTGCTGGTTAAAGTGGCTGAAAGTAAGCATCCTCATGGGCAATTTAGTTTGTTCACTACATGTATAGTTGTGTGTTTGCGTGCATAGGTGACTGTGAAATTGGTAGTTTGTGAGTGTTTCTTGTAAAGATGTGGACAAATTTGTTGATACTGTTCCACAAAAACAGACGAAACCCCAATTAACTGACATGTGAAGAGGTTTAAACTGAAAAAACGTAATAAAAAATAAAATCAGACATTGCTTTTGATTTTCCATTTAACAGAATATTTAAAATAATATAACAAAACGGCATGTAAAATTATGTATAATATACACTAGATTATAGTGTCTCCTGTAATTAGCACTACATGTCTTCAGTGTTGTAGTTGGTCATTCAGCCTATTGAAATGAAGAAAATGAATCATTCTGTTTGGTATTATTGTGTGCACCACATTGAACATGGAAGAGAGAAAGCAAGGGACAGTGTTGTCTGAGGAAAGGTAAAGGCTTTAAGATCACTTTTACAATTACAATTACATTACAAGTATTATTAGGAAGTTTAGGGTCCATGGGACTGTAGCCAACATCCCCCAGATTGAGTAGAAGCATAGTGTGAATAGTAGACAATGAGCAAAGGAAAACTGTGGCTTCTTCTGTTTTTGTGGAGGAGTACCAACAAATTGATCCATGTCTTTACACTTGCAGAGACATCTATACAACAACTGAGTTGAAGGATTGTGCTAAAATGGAATAGGCCGATTGGCTTAAAAGAATACAAAACAAGTGCTCTGTTTACATGAACGTGTCTACATTTGTCTAATACTGAATTCTGAAATATTCAAATTTTTAATTTCATAAATAAAACCCATAGTAACTCTAAAATCACCAATTGCCTTCACAAGGAAATAAAGTATAAAATTGGTTGACATTGGAGACTGTCAGGTTGAGTGGATCCTATAAGAATTCCTGAATGACTGATTCAGGAATTATTTCAAAACACCCTTTTTGTCTACACAACCCACTCACTGCCTGTGTGTTTGCTTTATGAGGACTGCTAATGAATATTAAGCCTTAAAAAGTGCACATTCTGTGCCAGTATACAATCCTTTTTATCTACAAACCAATTAGGTTCATGATGTGTGAAAGATACTGATATTTTTTTAAAGGAACATCACTTGGCTTTCTGATTTTAAGCACAGTTTGTGTTTTAAGAATTTGATGTCGATTTTTTGTGTTTTCTTTAGAATGTAAAGATTTGCGTTGACCCATTTATAATTACAAGCATAAAATCTTTAGAACAACATTTGTTTTCAGTTTGTAATGGTTATATTCAGTGACAAATTGCATCTTTTCCACCATAAAACATATAAGCACATAAACACATAAAAGCCTGCTGATTACTTAAATACAAACTGCAAGAAGAGTATAAGTGAAAATTAAATAAAATTGGATGTAGTATGGAATTGGGGTACATACATAGTTGAGTAGCTTTGTTAAATATTAAACTTTAAAGTTTAACATGTTGATCTCATTAAATTCATGACTACATATACACTCACTGGCCATTTTATTAGCTACACCTGTACAATTTAATTAAGTGACCAGTGAGTGTATACTTAGGACAACAATACATCCAAAATGTTCCATAAATTCTGAAACTGATCCTGTAAGATGTAATGTGACAGACATGCATTTGACGTCATTTAGTTTTATAAACAGCAGAGATGGAAACAGTGTGAAAACTGTGAAAGTGCTCCCATCCTTGAACACGTGTTCTGGGTGGTGTGTGAGATTTACGTCAGGTGTCAATTAAATGACTGAAGTGTGCAGTATAACACATACCAGTGTTTGAACATAATACGTTTTTGGTGGCAGTGTATATGAGACATTCTGTAAGAGATTTTTGCAGTATACTGTAATATGATATCGACTAGCTGTCCCACCCTTACAGTGCAGAGTGACATAGTGGGACCTTAGAGGGTTTATGGCTGATTAAGCTCCAGAGTTCTTGCATCTCACGGTCCCCATAGTTAATCATCAATTAGAGAGACAACTACATGCCTGCTGTGTTACTTTACTGGGTATCTGAAGTGGCTTAACCTCCTCAGCCAATAGTCAGTCTTGTCAGACACGCACACATATCGTGGGTAGGAAGCCTTATCAGCTTCCTACCCACGAACAGTGATCACTGTGGCCCTGTACAGTCTAATTAGAGTACAAAAGAAAGAAGAGACGTCAAGGTTGTCACACAAGGTGCTCACTAAACAAAGCAACAGTGTTCACTTTTTCGAATTCATTTCAATGTTCTTGTTTGTAGCCTCATATTTCAGGCTACTTGCTAAATCCCAGTGAATCTTTTAATAAGATTCAGTCAGATTTGAGCAGTTGATTTGTTGAGTATGACATAATGAAACATTTCTCTGTTTGCAGCTGCATGCTTAATACAGTCTTCCTTGTACATTCTGCTCCGTTACTACTTGCAAGGGGGAATGTAATAATAATAATGACGTGATCCACATCTGTCTAATTGTGTATGAAGGCTCTGACAATTATTCAGTGTGCATGTTTGTTTGATGGGTTTGATGAAGTCAAACCTGTCAGATAGACAGGCAGTAACAATGAAAATGACAAAATAATTGATCATTAATGTCACATCTAGTGAGGTCAACATATGATGATACAGTCAGATGTGGCTCCGGTGACTTTATTGTGGTCTGTATCCGTCCTGTGTCTGTACCTGTCATTTTAGTGTCATAGTTGAGTAGAGGCTGGGAGGCAGATTGTGTGTCCAGGACAGTCTGGTTCTCTGCTGCTGTTTTGAGTGTGATAGGAGGAGCAGGAGGTTTTGATATTTAATAGTTTGTTAAAGATAGAAATTCTTGTCATCTCCTTCATCTTTATTGATTTAAGTTATTGTTATTTGTCTTGACTTGGCTGTCATCCCACTGTTCAGAGAGGAGGGCCACTGACCAACTGGCTGATGAGGTGAAACAGAGTTCAAACAAATTCATTTCCTGAAGGTCTGTGGTGTTGTTGATGAAAACTGAGACAGAGAGCAATGCAAATTACAGAAGCAAATCATAACTCTGTGGGTTGTTTGAATAATGTATTCAAAAGGTACAAGAACAATATAATAAGTTGAAAATTATTAGTTAAAACAGGTTGTGTAATTGTTTGTAATTGTAAGTTAGATGAGGATCTTACCATATTGTAAGTGTGGACTGGAAATCTTTGGCATTTGTTGGAGAGCCAGGCTTACCACGCTGGAGTGGACTTAAATGAATCTGGCACCAGTTTGTGATAGAACTATGTTTCTGAACCGTGACAGGCTGTGACAGAATACTTTTAATAATATTTTACAGAACTCTCAAAAGACTCTTCAGTCAGTCTAGCCTCCACACCTCACCATCCCTGTCATCACTTTCTTTTTTATTTATTTTCTTCTTTTCCTTGTTTGCATTTATCCCCTTTAATGTTTTTACCTAATACTTCCTGAGGTTTTCTGTTGCTTAGTTTTCAACATTCAGCTGCTTTAAAAAAAACAAAAAAAAACATTTATGCCCACAGGTTTTAATTTGCATCCCCTTTCCTCTTGATGGTTGAACATATTGTACTTCAAGTACCTGTACAGACTACTGGAGGAGAGAGGAATTAATTGCCTTCCACAAGTGAAGTAGAACCCAAAAAAAAGTAAATTAAAAGTTCAACTGCAGAGTTTGATAATGAACACCAAAGTAATTTATAGTCTTAGCCAGTTTCCCTCTGTAAGACAAAACTAAAGTATGTAAAATATGTAAATGTGGGGCATTAATAGGGTTGTTGCAATCATCTTTCAGTTCTATGTGACACTTTAATTAGATAGTACTTTTCAGACATTGTCTTTTATTTTGCCTCTTGTGAAAGCGTCTTTTGTTTACCATTCTGTGTTGGATAGTTAAATCTGAGCTAGTTTAAGAATAATTTTAAATTAAACTTTGTGTGTTCTCTGTGAGTGTGTTTGCTTTATCCCTCTAGTTTATGTAAGGTGGCTTATTTGGAGAAACTTTTTGAAAGCTTTCTTAAAAGCTGCTCTGGAATTTCACCTCTCTGCTGATGTGCACCCTGCAAAACCTTTGCTCCTTTATTTTCTCCACCAAATAGGATTATGTGTCTGTTTCTGAATATGTTGTTGTTTTTGGTGGCTCACTTTAGTTTGCAAAAGAGTGGACAAGTGATGACACAAAGACAGGCTGGTCAATAAGGAGTGACAGACGCCTGATGCCTACTTAGTGCAAGTCAAAATTGCTATCACATTAATATAATGGAAATCTTATAATATCAGCAGCATGTTGTATGTGGGTGCAAGCTAGTTTCAAGTTGAGTTAATCTTATTGCATCAAGTACCAGTGGAAGTGGGTGTTTAATAGCAATTTTGTGTATGCTTTTTAGCCATGCTGGACCACTTTGGTCCAGGCTGAAGTATCTCATTAACTATTTGATGAATTGCCATCAAAGTTTGTAAAGACATTCATGGTCCCCAGAGAATGAATCATAATAACTAGTGATTTCCTGAATTTTCCATCTAGTGTTTCTATAAGATTAAATGTCAGTTTGTCCACTAGTTTGGTTTATGACCAAATACCTACAAAACTGTTGACATTCTCACCAGACTTTGTTTAGTGGGATTTAACAAATGTTAGCATACTAACACATTACACTAGTATGGTGAACATAGTATATAAAAACTCTTTTCTGCCTAAATAAAGCCACACATAGCCAGAAGCAGGGCTGTAAACTCAGATGCATATTTTATTGTTTGGAGAGATTCTTGCTTGGAGAGGCACTTTCTTTCTTATACAACCAGTTAAACAGAAATAGAGGCTGGGAATTATGTTATTATCCATTTCAAGATCTTTTGAAAATATTTCTGTGTCTACACAGCACATTACTCACACCCCACCTCAGAGCTCAAACTTTAAAAACATTATTGAATTATTTGAGCCACAGAACTTCCACATTGCATCAAATCAGATTATTGGAAGTATTGGAAGCTTAAACATGATCTATGAGCTCCCAGAGGTAGAATATTAGTCTTATTCAAAGATGCAATTCTTGGCCATTTTCTAATGAAGTTGTCCCCTTGTTTGTTAATCCAGTGTTATAATGTTCCACTGTGATTAGCGCAGCTGGTTCAGAGCTATGAGACTGTGATTGCCAGAGTAAATGATAATTAATCATCACACCCCCCAATCTATTTCCCACTTTACTTGGAGACACATGCACTCTGTGCAGCCAAAAGCCACAGCTTGGCATTTGTTTTTGGTCGTGCACCATTAAAGTTGGACCTAGAGGAAGGGAGCCCCCAGCGTTCCTGCTTGTTATCCTTGTACACACACACACACACACACACACACACACACACACACACACTGCATCTTCTTCCTGTCTCTATTTGTCCTTCCATCTCTTCCCTCTGTCTCGTGTTTTTCATCACATTCTCTGTTTCTCACACATACCCTAGTGACCACACAGAAGCCTTAGCGATGCACTCATGACTCACTGGCCACTGGTGTTATGACATAAATCAGTGCAGTGATGTCAACATGGGACACTTATATGTGTAATTTCATAATGGACCGCAGCACATGGAAGAAAGTGTCATTTAATGGTATAAAAGCTCTATGTGATGGGTTGATGATAGAGTTTATAGGTTATAAAAATGACATAAGTGAGAAGAGCTAAGAAGGGGTGGCAAACCGTAGAAACAAGGAATAATTTCCCTCTAGGCTACATGCAGCACACCATTAATTTAGCCACAAATAAACCACTAAAATATCCCAGTGTATTTCTTCTTAAGTAAATAGTAGGTTGAGATGTACAATTCAACTATTAAAAAGGCATGAGTAAAGCCATACAGCCCAAATACACATTATGTAAAATACATTTTAATAAACAAGGTGTGCTCGAACTGCTGTTTGGGGTCAGAGTTCCATTTTTATTACTTAAGAAATCTTTACATGGAAGGTACAATTAACACATTTCTTTACATAGCCATGGCTACAATACTTTGGAACCAGCTGAAACTCTATACCGACTGCATCATCAATAACTCTGGTAAAGACTGTCCCCTTAGCTGTGATAGTTTGTGACCGATGGCCCCAATTATAACATGATATATCTATGATTTACAATGTGTCTAGATACAGTAAAGTTTTGCTATGCTGTGCACTGCTTCCATAAACCAAATAAAGCAAATCTTTTCATGAAAAAGCAAAGCAGCTGAAGCTCATGTTAATACCAATATAGTCTACAGTCTTTGATCAAAATCTGTGATATTGTGTTTGTACTGTAATGCATTTTGCCAATAGTTCCTGAAATATAAAGAGGGGCAAACCAAGTAAAATCAACAGAGGGCCCCCTTAGTAACCCAACTGCTTAAAGAGAAAGAGAAGAAGGCTGAAATTATACAGACACAACTGAAGAGTGAGTAAATGTTACGCTCAGAGCTCTATTGGTCCAGATGTGTGCATCAAGGGGGGTGTCAGAGGAGAGTTTACAGATGGCAAAGGGGCTAAAATAAAAATGCCACAAAGGCATATTGGCCACCATAGAGTCCAGATCATAATTCCATGGAGATTTTTTGGGATGTGTGTTGGGAAAGACTTTAGGCAGCAGTCTGATGTCATTGTCAATGCAAGATCTATGTGAGAAATTAATGGGCCACAGCGAATGCATCCTGCAAAGCAAAATGTGGTCCAACAAATATTAATGTGTGAAATCTTTTTGGCCAAGGACTGCATGTTACTAATATATTTTTAATTGACTTAATTTCTGAGAAAGGGTAGCCCTTGAGGTTGGATGTGGTGATTTACACAGATCAGACTGTAAACAGTTTTATTAGGGGCAGTTTCACTTCAGAAGAACCTACCTCCTTTATTTATTTGATTTGTTTGTTGTGGTTCTGTGTTCAGTTGTTCGGTTAAAGGTTTGATTATAATGTTAAATAGTAACTCTATTTTTTTTGTAATATATAAAAATGCATAAAATAAAATACATAAGGCATTTATGAAAACACTGAATAAAAATTGCTTACTAACACACAAACCATTCATAATTGCTAAATTAGGCTGAAATATAAGGCTCAGAGAGATGCTAAATGAAGAGCCATTTAGGAGCCTTAAGAGCCGGCTCTTCTAAGGGAGCCGAGCCAAAAGAGGCGAAGCTTTGCAAAGAGCCAGACTTCTCATCACTAACTTGGTGATCTTTGGTCTGATGATATTTTTTGTCTCTTTAGTGGAACATTAAATTAAATGTATCATCACACATCATCATAAATTTTAACATATGTCTTGCTGTGTTTCCAATTAGTTTGTGCAAAGGTGCATAGAAATAACATCACATCACCTTGAAACAGCCCAGCTTCAGTGCATCTTTGTTCTATTTCAATGTCCTTTCAGGCTACCCAGTACTTTTATAATCAACATATTACAATGCAAAGTGACCATGTAGGAATATGGACAAAGTGATGCTCATAGTATCTTTGTTAGTGTGTTCTAACATACTACACTAAAAAGTTAGGGATATTCGGCTTTCGGGTGAAATTTCAGGATGAACCTAAAATGCACTATAACCTTTACAGGTTACCTTAATGTGACCTTCCCTAAACTTTTGAATGCACATGTCCAACTGTTCAATGTTTCAGTACTTTTTACACAACTT
>JAUMHL010000014.1:23358004-23377381 GCA_032362345.1 Sandelia bainsii
TAGTGTGAACTTTTTACGTTTTCCATAAATTTCACCCAAAAGCCAAATATCCCTAACTTTTTGTGAGTAGTATATATGAGCAGACCGATACAAATGCTGTTGTATAAATGTTTAATTTCTAACTCTAACTCTCTTTTTACATTTCCCCCTTTTTTATCCAGGAGGATTTTCGGAATAAAGTTCAAGATTACATCAAGCATTACGCAAGATGATAGAAGCACCCCACAGCCTACAACAACAAACCAAACTGCTCTACCTTGCCTCTGCTTATCTTCGCCAACTCCCCAATGTGTGTGAATCAACAGCTGACTCTTACCACTCCCCTCCCTTGACACCACAGCCCCACCCATGTCCCTCTCTGTTCAGCCAATTGCAATAAACTCCACCTTGCAGGAATGATTTTTTTTTTTTAAGTGTCTTGCATTAAAAAGGAAAATATACTTTATCTTAATTGGTTGAGTGTTATCATGACCATGATGTCTGTTAATTGAATGATGCCGCCTTGCTGAGGTGTCCCTAAGCCTGTTGAAAATGAGCCATGGCAACGAAAGCAATTTGATGATTCACTGGCATTAAAATAATTAAAAAAAAAGAAAAGAAGTTACACCTCACTGTTTTAAATTTTGACAAATCAAGAAAGAGAGAAATTCTGTTACTATCAGTTCTCTGTTCCGGTGCCTGCCATGTTTGTGTTGCGGAAGAGAAAATGCATGTGAGTTCAAAAAGGCACACACTCACTGTCACATCTCGAGTAAAAGGCGAACACGGTTACATTTGTGTCTGTGTACTTGTCTATTTCTGACAGAGACATTCTGTCAGAAATATGGGAAAGCCTATGGCCCCTAGCCGCACTCAACAGCATGTGAATGACCACATTGTAACGTTCTGTCATTGTCTTTGCATGTGCGCGCACACACACACCTTTTGTGTGTTTTCAGCTTCAGTGGGATAAACTACTGCTAAAACTACAGCCAAATGTATTTTTGCGTTTTAAGCTCCAGGTCTGCACCTCTACTCTCCTCACTTTACTGTTTTATCTCTCCACTGTCTGTCTCTCTTTCACGCACACAACCACATTTACCTTCCATAGAGAATAGAGAGGTTTGTTCATGCCTACAGTGCAAGCAATGACAATTCTGGTGTGACAGCTCTGTATTTAAGCACATTGGGTTTCTAATAAAACAATGACTGTAGGTTTAAAGTCATCATGTAGATTAAATTTTATATCCATAACAAAAAAGAAAACTGTAGGAACTCTTTTGATACATAGCCTTCCAGGGTTAATGGACAAAATGTAAGTGAGTATGGGCACATTTACTTAAAGCAGCTGTAACTGATAATTTTGTAATAACAGTGTATCAGATGACAATGTGAAAACAATGCGACAGTGTTTAAGGGATCATCCATAATAACCTACAGAGAAATATCACCTTCATAGAGCTGTATAGCAAGTCTCAGCTCATTGTTCAGTTATCCAACCCTCAACTTTATCTTCCTTAAATTTAACATCAGTCATTGCTTCCTTTCATTCTCATTGTGCTGCAGTACAGAATAAATTACATTTTATTGTCCCAAGACTTTGACTGCACTGTATGTACCTTCTCATTCTAAGATCTGTGGGAGATGTGAAGTATGTCTTTCTACCAGGACAACACTGCTACACTCTTGCGTTCTCTTTGTGTGTGAATGGACTGTATTTTTACTGTTTGGAAAAGTCAGCAGCTATCCAGTTACTTGGCTTGTGAGGTAACACGAGCTTAGCTAGGTCACTAACAAGTGACTGGTTTTCACTCGGTGCAACTGATTCTTCTTTTCTGCAGGTGTGTGTGGTCCTTGATGTTCATACAATGTGGCAGTTTACAGCAGGTTAAGCTAAGTCACCGTCAAAAAGCTATTTAATGACATTGTGTGTGTTTGGATTAGCTCGCTCACGGCAATGTTCGTTAGCAAATTAGCATGCTAGTAAACTTACGCGCTGCTATTTATTAGGTAATGAGATTATGTCAAACTGCCCATATAAACTTCTTTTCTTGTGGATTTTGGCCATACAATGCATGTTCATTTTGTGTGTGTGTATGTGTCAGAGAGGTGGACTGTGTTGTTCAGTAAGGGGGTGTGTGTGTGTTATGCTTTGCCCTGGCTAGCTTTGCGCCTCCCGCTTTCAGTTGCATCTCTAAACATAAACTGTTCTCACTCCATTCAGCTTTGTCGTCACACACCTGCTTGAAGCTATACCTACGTAATCTGAAGGATGTCAGAAATGTAGTTGCTGGAGATTAAATTTTTATTATGTTTGAGATGTGTTGAAGATTGAAATTTTGGGCTTGCAGAGTGTGCATGTGTGTGTGTGTATGTATGTGTGTGTGTATGTATGTGTGTGTGTGTGTGTATGTAAGCCGTTACAGAATGATGTGTTGGGAAAAAAAAGTGACTTGTTACCATGTTCTTATTTCCTCTTGCCCTTCTTTTGGTTTCGTTTTTCTGGCCCAGGGTTCAACAGCTCAAATTATCATTGTTTTCCTAGTGATAGTACACAGAACAACAGAGAGAACTTCTGCCAAAGTAAAGGGCCTGAAAGTAACAAAGACGGTCCATCAAAAGCAAATGTGAATGTGGGCGTTCCATGACATTTTCCTGCATGTATTTGGTCCACTCAGACCTTGAAGGCTAATGTAACTGACTAATCATATGAAGCCATCCTGTGTTATTGCCATGACATTAAACTGCCATGGTAGTGTTTGCCTCCAGGATATGGTAGCCCAACACTCTGTACTATATCTTAGCCTTACTAATACTCTGACCTTAGCTTCCTATTGGACACTGTTTCATATGTCCTTTAGTTTGGCAGCTAGCAGCGTTTTTATTTTCCCAGGATGTTACTGGGAAATGTCTTTGCTTGAGCAAACACCGTCTTCGGGCTCGGGGGGAAGGTTAATAACCTGTCTTTCAACTCCTCAACCTTTTCTTTCTCAGATTGTATATCCATTTTTTAAGATATATTAAACAGAATATACGTAAAACGAATGTGTCTGGCTTCATTGTGTTCTTCGTTACTAACGTCTATGTTACAATTGACTGTCAGCATTGGAAAATAAAAAGTTTCAGCAAGATTGTTTCCATTACGAAGTGGGCCATGTTGTTTGCCAACACATATGTGTAGATAATTGCACATACTTCCGTGTGTGTGTCTGAGGGTTTAAAAGGGTTAGTCAAGAGGGCGCAGACTAGAGCCTACCCCTGACCACCAAAATTTGTCCCTCGTGACCTGCCTTTGCACAACATAGACAGAAGCCATGGTGACAGAGATTAGTGTGGTTAAATGTGGGTAGCTGTGGAAAAGCTCAATACATTTTATCTATTTGACATTCACCACTATTTTTGTGGTGATTCTAAGTTGTTGAGTTCGTTTGATAGTGCCTCACCTGTTATAAAGGTGATTGCATCTTGCATATTTGTAGCGTTGATGACTGTGGATGTGAACAGCCGATGCTCCAAATCAACACAGCCATTAGACCCTGAAGGCCTTAAGACCCTGATCGGACAGGACACTTTTTGGACGTTGCAAAATGCAAAGCGCACAGCACTGCCTTTAGGCAATGAAAGTATGCCTAAATGTAGAAAAATACTTGGTAGTAAGACAACTTGAAATCGCAATTGCTGGCAAAAAAGTACTTCATTATGTCTTTTAATGCATTTGTGAGAAATTCCAAAAACATGTTTTCACTTAGTGATTATGGGTTATTGCAGTGCAAAATGAGCATTTGAATCTATTTCTAATTCAACTGACAACACAAAGTGTGCAAAAGAAAAGGCGAAATGCTCTAAATACTTTCTAAAACTGCTGTATATAATAACAGTCTTCCTCTGCTATTCACCAACTTAGAATTGAGGTGTACTTTCCCAGGAGTGGGGCTGTATGTGTGTGTGTGTCCTCACACACTCGCTCATGCATCTGACAGTTGTCAGCAATTCACACATTTTACTTGGCTGCGGAAGAGACACACATAATGTCGTCATCTGTCAGTCCCCCACACATCCTGTCAATATGCCTGCTATGGAGGAAACACAATCATATTGTACACTTGCCCTGTGGCTACAGCGCCATGTGTCTGTGAGTGTACTTTGACAGCTGACAGCCACAAGCAGGTAATGAGGTGGCTGAATGTTATAAATCATACATTGTATCTGCCGTTCTATGGATGCCCTGGTCCCTACGCACCCACATGCTCAGCTTGAATACATTCAATAAAGTCCTCTTTAAACAGCCTTGATTAACTTAAAGCACACGTTTTCTTATCCATTAACAGCCTTGGGGGAGGAGGTGACACAATATTGAGCTGTGAAAATTGTGTCCCCGCAGAGTGCCTGTTGACAGCACACCTGGTAGGAACATTAAGGAAAAAATGAAGGGGCTTAAATAATGGGTAATTTATCACACAACAATTGGCTGCAGCCAACAGTGCTGTAACCTGGGAGCTGGTTTTGATTGGTAAAAGAGCTGATGTCAAAGCACCACTCTAAAACTCTACTTGAATAGTTTACAGTATGGCTACGTCGATGTCAACATACAGCAGCTGCGAAACAGAAAATATGTTTTTCTGTGAACCAGAGTGTGGAAGACATTTTTCTTCAAAACACAACCCACAATTTTAAACAGAGAATAGATAAGCAAGTTTTCTAAAGTGGAAATGTCATTAAAATATCATTAAAGATATACAGTATGTTCTGCAGAACGATAACAAACCCAAACGTTCAGCCAACGTCGTGAAGAGTCCTGCAGCAGATGGTGTGGCCCCCACAGAGCTCTGATCTCAACATCATGGAGTCAGTCTGGGATTACATAAAGGGGCACAAGACACTGACACAAAATTCTCAGAAAAATCAGCGGCAAGTTTCTCAAGATGCTTGGAACAACCTACCTGCAAAGTGCCTTGAAAACAGTGTTATTTCTTATTTTCTGTTGACTGCTCTTTGCATGACACTAATTGAAAAGAACTATTTAGAAAATTATTTTTAAAAGCTTCCTCACTTTACTTGGAGTGCCTAAAACATTTGCACAGTGCTGTATGTATGTTTGTAAGAGGATTTTCTTGAGCTGCAGAATGAGGTCTTGTAAGCTGGCACAATGGTACTGATTTCACTCTGATTGACAGTCCTTAAGATCATCTATCTGGATGACTAGTCTCTTAATCTTATATGAGTCATCTCCTGAGTCATTTCCTTGTGTAGTCTAACAGGGCAATTAAAAGGAAGCAATTCATGTTGGAACTTTATTTTTATTATGAGTCACAGAGACTGGCTGGAAGTAGACAAAGTTTTGCAGTCAAAGGATGATGATGAGAGCTTTGACAATATAGCTTGTTTGTTATGCAGTCATTTCCACTTGTATATTCCTGCCCAGGGTCTAAAGATGAAAGTTTTCCTTTACAGGCTACTTCTGGGGCATGACTGTAAATTGTCCCTGTCAAAATATACTAATAAAATTAAATCTTGATCTCTCCAGATTGACATGTATTTGTTTGAAGATGTATAGTGCGTACAAATGTGTAGGCTCATCTGAGCTTTGTTCTTCAACCATGGTTCAACTAATCCAGGTTTACATGATGTGATAAAGTTATCCAGTTTTTGTTACAGTTGGATTTGGTAGCCTTACATCTTCTATGAGATCATTTTGTTTGAAACTAAAGGAGAGCATGGTCTAACAGAACTGCTCAGTATGTGTGTGTTTGGCATGTGGGTAAAGTGGGGCTAATTCAGAGCTATGGAAATCTATCTTGCTATTCACATACTGTATTTTATTTATCTTTATCTTTGTCTTGTCATGCTCTGCTCCTCTGAACCCAGAGGGTAATGGCATTTATTGTTGTAAAATTACATGAAAAAGTGTCATCTGTGTCTAGGTCTCAGCTACTGCTTGTATTGGGGGCTCTCTAGACTGCAAGTCAAGTTGGAATTATACCCTTCTGACTCTGAAGTCCTATGCAGACCTAGGGTGTTATGAGTTTAGGTTGCACCTCCCAAATCTCATTGGTTGATCCATTGGTAATGGAGGAAAGTTTGAGCCAGGGTAAAAGTAGTTTTTTGTCATTTCATTTGTAATTTTGTCTGTGCTGAAAAAGTACCCATTCAGAGTTCAAATGTGACATTAGTTTTTTCAAATATTGTCTATTTGGAAATTTGCTCAGACATTTTCAGGAGACGCAAGGACCTGCCTGCTGGTCAGCAGCTCGCAGCCCAGCAAGAGAGATTATAATTCAACTCACTCATACTGTCACAGGGGTGACAGTATGAGTGAGTTCAATAGTGGACATGTAAGTTAACTGTACAAGAACAGTATGATAGAAACACATATGCAAACATCGGTGAATGTTACCTGCATACATTTGTTCACACGCAGCACAGAGCAGCATAATTCCACCAAGTGTTGATATTAGGGAAACAGTAGACCTGAAGCATGTTGAGTGAACAATTGCCAGACGTGAGCTCCCACTCCTGATTTCTACTAAAAATATTTTTTAAGAATTACACTTAAGCTTTAAGCTTTTGAAGAACTGAAAGATGGGCTTGTGTCAAACATTAATCAGCAAATAAATCAAGTTAACCCAGTTATGTACAGTGCATATTAAGACTGAGTTTAATTTACTTCAGTTCCCAGATTCACAGTGAAACCAGTGTAGCTGAAAAGATAATGAGAATGTAATTTGTGTTAGTCGCCAGCTTCATCTGATTTAATTAAAGTGTGTGTGCATAAGGTGAATAGTTGCCTCGGAACAATTTTGTATGTGCATGAAGTATACCACAAGTAATAAAAAAACCGTCTCAGCAGGATCATTATCTGCCTATACTCACCCTGTCACTTTCTGCTGACGAGCTGATCAGGTTATTATCTGACTATTAATGTATGACTGCTAAAGAATCCTACTGCCACTTTATTTTCCTTTTGTTTTCTTTTTTCCAGTGATAATGGCAGCAGCATTGTTGCAGTCTTTTCATTTCATTCTTGCTGCAGACTGTCGTAAAACCATATAGAGCAGATTTTGTTAAAGTTCTTGACGTACTGTAAATGATGTGCCTAAATTTATCTGATAGATTCATCTGCACTGAATAGAGGAAGAGATTATCAGCCATAATGCCAAACATTTAGAGATTAATCAGATGCCAAAGGTTAAACTGTTTGCTTAATACAGGTTCAGGTTTTTTCTCATATCCATACAAATACATCACATGCATACAGGGCAACAACATGTTTTTACTCGTGAACAGATATCTTGTCAATGTTCTGTAGTTGTCCAACTCAGGCTCTAATGGCATTCCCAGACTTCTGCCTGGCCCTGCTGCCTTTTCTTACACTGTCTGCAGTCGCATGCAGTCTGTCATTATGTCCACACTGCCAGCACATTATTTAACTCTATATGTATCTTCCTTTGTTGACTGACGCTACCATCCCCGCCCCCAATTTTCATATCACACATTCCAAATTGACTTTATTACTTAACAGCCTACACTACAATAACTTATAAAAACCCGTCCCCTGCACGTTACAAGCTAGCTAACACACAGCTTAAACTGCATGCATTTTTAAATGCTAATTTAGATTCTGTGAGCATTACAAATAAAATTCACCTTAGTCACAAACTTACAGAACTGAAACAGAAGATACCAGAGAATATTCTAAATAGCCCAGGAGAGGAACATAATAGCACCCTTTTAATTAATATACATCAGAAAATCTTTTTATCAGTTGAAGACTGAAACGTATGACATAATAGATTGTGTTTTCATTGTTATGGCCTCTGGGCTTATTTTATTATTCACCAAATGGGATGCTAACATTCTGCAAATGGGAATGCATGATGCAATAGTGATCATAATACAATACTAAAACAAACATGACAGAACCGCCATGACAGAATGAGATCACATGGGGGAATGAGATTGAGACTTAAATACTGTAATTAATCGTACACCCCAAAGTATATTGGAATAAAGCAGAATAAAGAGTTGGAGAGGCCTCGGATTTGGGTTTGCCTGGGACCCACTAATCACTAAATCCTCTCTTGTTTTCCTGTATTTGCATGTACCTGTCCAGGTGTACGTGTGCAGTAAATGAGGAGATGTATGCAGTCTCACACGTGTCCATGTATGTCCCACAGTGGATGTGTGTGAGTAAATGCCTCTCTATTTCCTTTGTTCCACTTCAGAAGCTTCCCACACACTCGTTCCAGTCGTGGGAGGCATTTCATTGTACTGTGAGATTTGCTTGGCAGGCTGCAAACAGTAATACGTTTAGTCATGCCAACTTAAAGAGAAGCCGAAACAATGAATACATCACTGTAATTAAATAAAGCTCCATCTCCAGTGTTATTGTTTTGTTGAATCGGAACAACATTACCGTCAGATGAACACGCTTTTTTGAAACGATCATTTAACCTTGGTCTTACAGTCAAAGCCCTGATCATTCATATGCAAGAATCACAGTCACAAAACCAATTTAGCTCAAGTTCAGTTGTGTGGCACATTTTCATGCAAATGCACATCATACTACTTTACATGGTGATGGAAGATTAAATACAAATAAACAAATAGAAAAAAAGAGTTTTTATTTTTCAACGTTCAAACTTACACTGACGAGCCATTACTTTGTGGCCGACTTTGTCCGATTTCCTTTCTGATCATTTGCATACTGCCAAAACAGCTTCGACCTGCTGAGGCCAAGAACGGCTCGGTTTCTGGCTCCAAAATATTAGCAGCAAGTCTGAAACTTCTGAGGTGGAACCGCCATGTGCTAGATTTGTTCCTGCACTTCCCCCAACACTCAAATCAGAATTTGTCCCTCCTTGCAACGTTGATAGTGCTGCTATTTCCCTCACATTACTTTTCTCAGACATACAGTACAGACTAAAGTATGCAGCACATCACTGATTCAGCAGTGACGGGCTCAGTGGACTGATGTTACACAGACAGGTTGATACAAGAAATAAATTAGTGAAAAAAAATCCTACCAAAAAAGAGAGTGCTTATTGGAAAAAAAACAACAGTTTTGCATCTGGGTCACTAAACACAATTTCAATTTCAGTGTGAACTCAAATTTCCCAAAATGAAAAATGATTCTCTACTCTGTGCTCTTCTGTGAAATCTAAGAGAGATAGAAATATTTTAACAGTGTATATTTTGCTGTCAGCTGCCTCCTACACCAGTGACCTGATGAGAGATATCTGAGGTTTCAAGCATGGTTTAGCTGCTAATTAGTTTCAAAAGGCAAAGTAGTCTCAATTGACTCCTGCCAACATCCTCCTGCTTAACTCAAAAACCTTGCTGAAAATACTGTAATTAGTACAGATAATGTTCCGTACTAACTGTTATTTGTTTTTCTTGCCTATGTCTACTCTATGTCATGATATTTTGTAATGTATCTTAAGTTTAAACTTATGAAAAACATAATTTTGAGGCAGATTATGAGGCACCAATAAAAATATTACTACTAATGTTCAAAGGCCACTACTATCGATGTGGAGACCACAATGTACCTTTAATATTTGGAAGCATGAAAAATCATATCAAGATTGTTCTTTTAATATGAAAATTGTGAGCAGAACATTTTACATTTTAATAATTTTCAGTCATTTCTGTCCAGTTGTTAAATTAAGTAATGTGACATTAATGTTATTTATTGACTGTGACACCAACTGGAACTTGCTAATACTTTATTATTACAGTATTAGACAATTTACTATTTTTTCCTGCTTCCAACTCAATCAAATAGTGATGAGCTCTACAACCCCCTCCTCTCCTTCGCTGTTTGCCTCTAGAGACAGACCACTGTAAGGCCTCTGAGTGCAGAGCGTGAGACTGGTCTGATGAAACTGCTTAATGTACCCTAGAAGATAAATTGGCGCTGGCACCCAAGCACCATAGAATGTATACTTATAATTTACTTTTTTCCCCATGATTTTTTAGAACATAGATGATGTTGAGATAAAAATAATTTTCTTATATGACTATTATGGAGTCTAACAGATTTTAAACTAAGGTGCCATCAGAAAACCATCAGAAAACTATGACCAGTTCATCTACTTTTTTGGGCAGTTCTTGTACAGGAATCGTTTCCCATGGTGCCTGTTGGCAGATCGAAATGTTGCTTGAGGTTCTTTAGGGAAATTGTGAACAGGACTGAAATACACCACTACCGCTTGGGAGCAGGAGGAATTGAATTCTGAAACACACAGAGAGCACTGAAAATAACTTGTATGAACATTAACTGTAGACATCTGTGAATCACATTATGGCATCTGTTTTTAACTTGTGGGGACATCAGGAGGAGGCAAGTGGGAGCAGCCTCTGACGTCAGACAGAGACTGACGTCTCCTTTTTTTGTCTCCAATATTCTCTTCAGTTTCCTCCGCACAGCTGGCGACAGAATGAAATGTGGCTCCAGGAAACATTCAGCTAAATGGTATTCCCCATTAGGATGCAATATTTTGTTTTATTGTTGACATGGAGAAAACAAGTTCACACCAGCACACATCTCATTTGATTGTGGCAGTACAAAAGTGATTACAAATCGATACAATTTAACACAATAAGTGAAAGCTGAAGTGCATTGAAGACATTCACAAGAACTTGATAATGTATTTAGGCCCCTTCACACTGTTCAGTTGAGGCTGCCTGAGAGAAATGTTGACAGTCATTAGAGAAGCCTGGTGAAATCCTGGATCATCAGTCGAAAACAGTGTTACAAGACAGAACTGGTTGACACATCTCCAAAGCCTCACATTGGAGCTCTGGGGATTGAAAACAGCTTGCAGCTAAATTATGACAGTTTTAGGAGCCTATTCTCACAGTGTAACTGATGATATGACCCACATCTGAAAACCAGTAAATCAGACAAACACATGAATTGACAGATTCATGGATGTATTATATGAAGTGCACATGTGCATTTGTGTTTTACCCCATCGGCCCACTCGCATTTCCTCTCAACCCGCAGACTTTATATTGAGATGGCTAATAAAACTAGCTTTTCTAGGTTTTAGGATTTTTTTACAAATACGTAACCTCTATGCGAAAAAATGTGTGAATACACTCAAATTTCAAAAGCAATATTTTTTCATAAAGTACACAAACCAAAATAATGGAGTAGTAGAAGCAAAAAACTAAATGGTTAGGGTGCCAGTCTAATCAGCTTTTTCATCGCTTTCCTCCATTTTCAAAATAATCAGTGTACATTGTTAATGCAAGCTGATGCCCTGCTCTTACGTATAGACTGCCATTCACTGCACCATCTGAACTTTAAGTTCCTAAAACGAAAAATGATTGACTGTTGATGGTGACGATGCGCAATTCTGAGAAACCCAAGAGAACAGAAATGTTTCTAAAGAGACATCACTGTATATTTTGCTGTCAGCTACATCCTACACCAATGACCTTATAAGCAGTATCTGAGGTTTCAAGCATATTTTGCTTGCTAATTAGTTTCAAAAGGCAAAGTAGTCTCAAGGATCTCCTGCCAAAATCCTCCTGCTGTTACAAACCTTGTTGAAGACACTGTGATCAGTAGAGATAATGTTTTGAGAGGAAATTAAATGGCGTGATGAACATACTGGAGGGGAGTTAATCATTTCTAAACATTTCTGTTGTTTATGGTTGATGGCAGGTTTGACAGCAAATGCAAGTGTTTGTTAGATTAGATTAGATTAGATTAGATAACACATTATTGATCCCTCGAAGGGGGAATTTATGTGTCACAGCAGCTAAGTAAAACTGACATCAAAAGTGAAAAACAACAGAATAAAATTATAATACTGATATACAGTTAGGGAGATGAGATACAGTAGATAATAAAGTTTATGAGCGACCCCAAATTGACAGGTGCCATTAAGATGAGAAGTCAGCCAGATCAGTCTGAGGTTATCCAGGTTGCTTGAGTTTGCTGGGAACAATGGAGACCGAGGAATGCGATGGTAACAGCGTCTTGTTTGCCTGTTCATCCTCACCAGCTGAAAACAGTTACCTCAGTCACCTCAGAAAAGCACCCAACGTTAGGCGCCAGTCTACAATTCATGCACACACAACGTCACATGCTTCAAATTGATATCTCGAATTGCATTTTATTTGATGCTTCTCATGCAATGTGACATACAAAAACATGAAAAGTCTCATAGTGAAGTGGAGATTACAGTATGTGATATGACTGAAAGCTCCACAACACCTACTAAGTGAACCATGTAGTGAGATCGAGAATCAAACATGAAAGAGTCTGTGTAAAAGACAGGTTGATGAAGTGCTCAGAAAAATGGAAACTAAACATCTATCCATGCCAACTGGGCAACCACCACTCTGCTGATGAAGACCATGTACTACAGTGTGAAGCTCCAGAACAGCTACGAAATAGAATTTAATTTGAGATCTTGAGGTGTCAAATCCCGTTTGTTTCAGTTTTCCAGCAAAAACACTGAACTCAGAAAATACATAAATATATAATATATATAATACATAAATCACATACGGTGTTGCCCACAAGGTTTGACTCAGGAATATCTTTAGATGCTGCCACAAAAACTAGACAAGGTTTGAATTTTAAAACATACAGAAAGCAAATGAAGGTTCATCATATCTTTTTACTTTTTTGTCTTTATGAAGGTCGCGGAGGTTACATGTCTCTCCAAACAGGAGCTTTTGTTTACTTTCTCTATCTTGACATAATCAAACCTCCTTTTGTGAATTTCAACCGAGACATGCTGTACAGTTGCAACGTAGCATCTGCGGGAGGGAGCCACACATGAGGTGGGAGATTAGAGATCTGTGGATTATACTTCAAAGACAAGACATAATCAATCTAGACTGAACAATACAGTTACATCCATGCGTCAGTGTGTGTTTTTCATGGTGATGTCTGGTACCTGGCTGTGGCCAGGCATCTGTCTGCAGTTAAATGGCCCTGCTTGTAAGAGAGCAGGGTGAAAGAACACATACCTGCATGTGTCCTAGTTCCTATGAGAGGGTGACATTCAATCTTCAAGCCACAGTAATGACTTTCACCAGGTCAGTCTCACACTTTAAGTCAGTTGCTTTTTTTCTCCAGAGGGACAGTTCCTCTGTAGTGCAAAGGTGCTGGAGCGAAAACCAGCTTCTACTTGTATTTTACATAAGACATAACCTGAAGGAAAGGCACTGCTAAAATGTGCTGTAGATACTGTAACATAATAATTTAAGGTACAATGGCTGTGTATTCTACTAATATGCAAATATGTACAGGTATAGTCTAAGTGCAGTAAACTAAAACAAGTAGATTCACTGTTGACATACAATGAAGCATATTTTTTTCTATCATAAGTCATTTTTTCCCGAGTTGCATTTCAGTACTTGTGCATCAATGTGCAGAAGAATCTTTCTGTTACATGGTTAACATTAGAGTTTTAAATTACATACAAAGGCTTTGTCTTGTAGCCATGTGATGCTTGACTAACTTACACTTGGTGAGTGCTGATAACATTCCTGGACATCATTTATATACAAGTGTACATTTCTTATGTTCATTTGAGTATAATTTGGGCCAAGACAAACGTGTCACTTTAGTTTTCAGCCTAGAAAGCTGACTGCAATAAATACAGGAACCAATTATATGATGATAGATTGTTGAGACTAATAAGCTGTGTGCCTTTTTTTTTTGGTTAAATTGCTTGAAAACATTAAACCTAATCTAACATTGTCAAATTTCTTTCACACACCCTTTGCATACAAATGAATGCTTACATACATCTTCCCTTCTGCAGTTCTTCTACCTTATATTTTGCAGATACTGTATCACCAGCTTTTTCTTACTGATTCCCAGACACAACCACTTATGATTTGCCATTTCAGAAATGAACATGGTAATGAAGCTGCTGTAAGAACCAAAGATGGTCTTAGTGAGCTATACACTGATCAAAATCCACCCAGTAGTTTTAAATGTTGTGGTGCACAGGGGTCAGAATGATCTCCAGCTAGCAGCAGCTCCATATTCAGCAAGCTGTGATAAATAAAATAACTGCAAGTACTAATACAAACTCAATTCAATAAACTGTGCTCTAATGAAATAAAAGTTTTCCTTGATGTACTGAAGTACTTTTTGAACTGATTCTATTGATTTAATGTGCATTTATTCAGTCTTGTAGTGTGCATTCAAAAACGTATCATTTTCTAACACGGCAGCATTTATTCAGGATTTAATGGCTTTAATGCTTAATTCTAATGATAAATTCTGTGTAGCTTAACAGACAAAGTGATCAGTAATGCCATTTATTTAACTTCTAAACTTTTGTACCACACTCTGAAATGTTTCAAAACCATTAAATATTAAGATGTAATATATCTGAAGTGCAAAATACTTGGGGGCAAATATTTTGGACTTTTTGTGTCCTTCAGCCTGACCTTTCTGACCTCAACCCACTCACTGTCCTTGGTTATTACATAATTATTACAGCCTGGTGGTACACATTGCTACTGTCACAATATCTGTGGCTCCAGCATCTGTATCTCCTCAGGTTGCCTTTCTCCTCCATAAATAATTCACCAGGGAGAGTCAGTGTTTTAATAAGGTGAGTTAGCGTAGGTGGGAAAGGTTATAGCTGACAGCAAGGCCTTGGTGGTCTTAAATGGGTTTTTTGGGTTTAGCATCATTTGCTATTAATTATTGTTGTTAGTACAGTTTTTGTATCTGCTAACTCATGAGGGAAATATTTGGCTCCTTAGCTATGTAATTCTCCACACTGTCCTATCACTGCCACTCTAAATGTGTTGTCTCTAAATGTGTTGAGCAGGAAGTATACAGTGAGTTTTTAATACATTTTTTTGTTAAAAATCAAACAGCTGCCTGCTGCTGCTAGGAGAGACAGTGAAGTTATAACGATGCTCGGTGTTTAGCAAATGTAGAATCAGTTTAATCTCTGTAATCTTTGTTTTCCACTTTTATTTCAGAAGCAATAACAAGAGTAGGTGCTGTAGTTCTTTCAAATTTGCCAGACGAAAGACTCTGGCGGTAGGTTAATTATCCAAGCATGTACATCAAAATAAGTAGGTTAAATATAATAGTTAAGAGCTCTGGATATTAATCCGTAACTATAAACCCACACCCTAAATGTATTCAGTTTTAAGGCAAGTAGGAGGTTGCGTTTACCAGCAGTATGGAGAAGAATTTGGCTGCCAGTAATGTTTCACAACATTAGGGCACTTAGTCAGAAATGATGGTGTGAATTTCAATGAATAGAACAAATGAGGAATTTACTCTTTTTCCTTGGCAACAATACACAGAGGCATGGTGAAATGAATGAAAAACACGTTGCCAAGCTGGAGATGATGACAAATAACTGAGCAGAGTATGTAGGGCCCACACAGTGCTGTGAAGATCACCTGTGTACTGTAGGTTTAGCATGGACATACACAATAGGGCCTTAAAATTGATTCCTTATGCACACAGTGGACTGTAGCAAAATGGTTTTGATCCAGATATTTTATTAAGTATGCATGAATTTGCAGCAGTGTTTAAGTAACAGAACACAAGATCAGGTGCCAGGACAAACACGTCCACAATGTGTGCCCACACTGTGTGCACCTTTTTCTGAGTAAAACTGTCATGGCAAAAATATAGGTTTAATTGCTATTTTCCAATAAGCGTGATTGGCTCTAGTGGAGGGAGGGAGTACTCTCATAAAATTTCCATGAGGCAGCCTGTATAGTGTTACACAGTACTTACACTGAAATGTACAAATGCTCTGGTTAATGAGAGAATCTCCTCCCTACTCTCAGACAAATCCTAGTGAGGCTATTTATTCTTTGTGTGACTTTTTGACAAAGTGGTAGACTGTAACTTGCAGTGACACCTGACTGCGCAAAAACTTGTCTTGAGACTTCCCAGAATCCCAGAACAATAAAAAATGAATAGGACAGTGTCTGGCAGGCCTTGCATAACCAGATACCTTGAATAATTCATTAAATGGCCGGTGCACTGTAAAAATATTAACAGTGGGAAGAGAAATGGTCAAATGCCTTGTCTTTCTCAGAATTCAGATTTGAACTTGATGGACTTGAATTGGACTTGTCTCGAATCGAATCAATTGAGATGTGAATAGCACTTGCTTCAATTGACTTGACAGTTGATTTGAACTTGTCTTCATACTTGTGTCTTCATACTTGAATGAGACTCAAGTTGAGCTTGTTCTGAATGACTTGGCACATGACTTGGACTTGCACAACTCAGATGAGTTGACACTTGACTTGGACATCTCAAAATATCTTCACACTTGGACGTCTTTAATAAATTTGCCTTAGATGACTCTACACTTGGCTTGTGCTTGTTTCAAATGACCTGAGAATTTGTCAGTGCCACTTGACTTGACTCATTTTAAATTACCTTTGTGTTGACTCAAACTTGTCTAGAATAATTGACTCTTGACTCTGGACTTTTCTCAAATGATTTTAAAGTTGGACTTTACCTCTGGGCATCTTACCATTTGGTTGAGATTCTCACTGTCCACAAATAAAAAGGCAGAATTTAGTGCAATATACAGTATACAGTATAATGCTGTATGACTGCTGCACCTTCATCCAACTCTCAATTCTTACTCAGTTCCCTGAATATAATAATGTGAAGGTGATCATTTCTATGTTTACCAGTAATAACACATCATACAAAGCTTTGTGCTATATCAACAGAAATTGATTTTTGATTGAATTGAAAAAGCTTTATTTACGCTTTACTAAATTTAGCTTTTCCTTTCCCATATTTTTCATCATGACTCACCACTGTACACTCAGCTGCACATATATTACTGCAGAATTCATCATTCATATTTAACACATACAATCCAAAAGCTTTTTCTACCATCTTCATCTCATAAAAAAACATCAATGCAAATCCTGACAGTATCCGACACATAAATAAGACCCTTTATTGAAGTTTCTTTAATGTCATAGTTTTTAAAGATTTTAAATTAGAAGTCATGCCACAACAAAACAAAAGCAAAACAAAACAAAAGCATTTCATTGCAAACAATTCCCTCTATTTTCCAGAAGCTTTTGGCACAAAGTACAAAGTAAGTTCTTATTGGGGAAGTGTGGGTGTGTTTTCAAGTGTGTTTTGCTGACAGGCAGGTTACAGGTCAATGAATCTTTAAAGGAATGCGAGCATTCAAAAATATCAATGAGGAAACAGTTCACACGGCACACTTTACCACACTGGGAGATCATAAATCAATATAAACCTAAGGTCCACGATACACAAACTGTGCTTGATGCTATGGCAACATTCAGTAGACATGTGTGTTGGCTAACTTTTCTTTAATTGAATGGCTTTATAAATTTGAATTGCAATTCTCTTTTTACACATTATATAAACTGACTCAATTGGATGCAAATCAATATGGTAATTGTTGGGACAGTGTCTTTCTATACCGTAAACAGCACGAATAACAGAGTTGTTTGAGGATGGAAATTTTTTGGTTAATTAACTGTCTGCAGTCCCCAGACTTTTAGCTGGCTATTTAGGCCTTCAAAGCCTTCGCTCTCAACCAGTTCCACAGTGTTTCCACTGCCATTTCTTCATTTCAGTTTCCTTGGTGATGGAGAATGAAAGGTGCACAACACAACATCATTACGGCCCGTCCAAATTGGGGCCTTGACCCCTGCGCAGTTACCTTCTCTTTATGTCTATCACCTGTATCTGCCAATATTCAGTACTGTTCGTGATGTTAACACCTGCATTTTTTTCAGATGGTTCTTTTTCTCTTCTGCTGCTTTATGATGTGGAATCATATCTTAGTTTCTCATTTAGGGGAGAGACTTGCAGGTATGCCAAAAGACTGAGGACATGAGGACATCAGAGTGTCTGACATCCACAGAGAAATGAAAACTAAATATATTCCCCAGTATAGCTTTGAGAGTGAGAAATCTGCACAAGAGAGATATAGTTGAATTACAGCACACATTTTAAAATCAGGTACATTTGCATTATACAGGAACACAGAATTTAAATTTGAGAGAAATTTCATTAGTGTACTATTGTATGTTGTCTTGACTGCATTGCAAATACATATTAACAATGCACTGATAGATTACTCTCATTATATATTTACAGTGTATTATATACACAACCTGATATCCCTGGGTTCCCTAATAGAGTCCTGCATTTAGTTTTTGTTTAGCTGTTGTTGTAGTAGGTGATTATTTTCATGGTCTCCATAAAAGTTGAAAATGTGTAGGAGCATTATCATCAAACCCAAAATTATTTGAAGCAGTTTCTCTCAATAAAGTGATTTTTATATTTACAATTTCTTTCCACCAGTCACTGTTCTGGTCCACATTCGATTCATGTGAGTAGCTCATCTTCTCTTGGCTCTGTAAACCAAAGAAATTGTTTGAGTCCATGTTAGAACATTGGTGTATTAGTAGATGGGAGCTGCAAAGGTGGTGTGGATGTGTTGAAGCATCACTGAAGTAGGAACTGCTTTAAAGTCTTCCAGGTTCCTGATATAGTGATGCTGGTCATATTGAAACTTTTCCCCAAAAAAATAACACACAGAAAAAGAGATCCTTTGGTCACTAAAAGTGAAAATGGTGCAACCTCAATAAGAAAAAGTACCTCTTATTTTGAGTCTTGTGCCTTCTGCCCCTCCTCCTTCCCCTCACTACACAATTCCTTCACTGCGTTTGCTCCTCCACACCACTAAGGCTGTCATGAGGAGGGTGACTAGTATGGGCACCACTATGAAGGGACCCAATATGCGGTTGGGTGGGTCTCTGAGAAGCCGTCCCGACAGTGAGCAGTCATGGAAGTAGTGTTTGTGAACTCGGATGAAGAACTCGTCCACCAGCCGGTTGGGCCAGAAGCACTCCATCTTCAGTGCCACCAGGTACGTGCAGTTTGTCAGCTCACCGTAGAGTCTGTGTGTTGTTGACATAGATGAAAACAAATAAGGGTTACACAATGACAAATAGCCAAATGAGCTGAATGATCACAAAACATAAGAAGGATACTTGAAGCTAACAGTCCAATTATACCACTTAAAAATTCTTGCTTCTTCTTGGCCACACAAACAGCATGGCTCTAGTGATGTCACTTTTCTCAGTTGGACTTTCACTCTGGTCCAGGATGGTGCCCAGACAATGTGTCCCACTGTTCCCTCACATATCTTGTAGTGCTATCAAAAAGCTAGAAGATATGCAAGACACATTTTTGCTTTTGCTTTTTGAAAAATGTATGGAATATTCTGAACTTTGGTATACAATACACTAGTGCTGGGCGGTATACCGGTTCATACCGAAAACTGGTTTTTATTTTTGTTATGATATGGATTTTTCTTATACCGTAATACCGGTTTAAATAGCCTAAACAACGTTCGGAAC
>JAUMHL010000014.1:23377481-23393064 GCA_032362345.1 Sandelia bainsii
TAATGTGTAAGGTCTTAAACCTTACACTGTAAAGTGCCTTGAGATGACTGATGTTGTGATTTGGCGCTATATAAATACAATTGAATTGAATTGAATATATGGATTTATATGACAATCCTGATCCTAATCCTCCTGGTGACAATCCTCTATGGGTTTATCACTACAAGTAGGTTAACACCTCACATTACGCGTGGTCAACTTATCCCTTGTTAATGTAAAAGAATCAATTAGTAATCAGTTTAACATACGAGCATTGTCTGTAGTAAAGAATATCTGCAGTGCTCATTCTCTCTGGTTTGCACAGTATACGTGGTTAATATTCTGAAAGCTTTCGATGGCGCACTCTGACATGAGGTCTTTCTTTGTGGCAGTGTCATAGGTGTAAACAGCTCAGAGTTGCTTCGCATGGGACCAGTGTTCACTCCATCTGGGTGTGTACTTTCTTCCTCTGCTATTTCCTTGAAGTTTTACTAGTCAGTCCTGGAAGAGACCTGCTGCTGGTCTAATGAGCACTGAGGTTACTGGGGCTATTTATGAGTCACCAACTAAAAGAAGTTGCAGCTGAGTTGAGACAGAGGTGATGCACACAAAGACGTGTAGTTGGTTCACCTCATGTAGCTAAGGTTATGGTCAAATTAGACTTGTTAGTACTTTTACAGGCTTTTTCTCTAAGCTGCTGGAAATAATCCCCTCTTCAAATTTCCTATATGTATGGCATCTATTTCCTTTTAATCATCCAACCCTAATAAACCAAGAAAGGAATTAGCTTTACTTTTTTTTTTTTAGGTAGACGTGTTTGTACTTGTGAGGCAGAAGAACGTATGCATTATTCATACATTTCCCATAATGGCTTTAAACAGCTGCCCATTTTACTCCTTTTCCTCTTACAATTGCTCTCTCAAGCTGATATCCATGAGCTGATCTCTATCCAAACATCACATGTGCCTTGACCAATGATTTCACCACAGACAGTCTGTCTTAATTGTATACGTACTACAGTGTGTAAATCAACAAACAGCAACAACTACAGCGGTGGGGTAACAGGGTTTCAGGGTTTAGAGGCTGCTGTAGGTGCAGTGAGTGACAATCCACATGTTGCACCATAATTATAACTAATGCTTGTTGATTACATCACTGGGCTTAACAAAGTGTACTTAGTTTACTTGCGGTGGCTCAATCTATAAGTATCCCGCTTCATCAAATGCTATTTGTTCACTATGTCCACCATTGTTTGATGTGTCTATGCCAGATTTGCCATTTAAGTTTAAACCTCAGGACAGAGAAGAGAAGATTGTGTCATCTTATGTAGACAAATTATTAGGGCAGCCAGCGTCATCCACTTTAGATCTCCTGAGAACCACGTTGATCTTCTTGAGAAGGCATTTCTTTTCAAAGGTTAAAGAATTATGTAGAGGGGGAGGTGGATACAAAAATAAACACACACACACACACACACACACACACACCCACATACAATAGTATAGGTATTTTCAGTTTATCTTATAGAAGTTGTTTTCACTGTTTCCTCCTTTTTTACTGACAACCCGAATAATAACACTGTAGCTTTATTAAGTTGACATGCCTGGTCTGTAATAAAGGGCAAAATCAACATATGTAGGTTAATTAAAATGAAAGTCATGATGTAATCACATGGTGTTTTCATGTTTTTTGGGAGGAAGACACACAACACCAAGAAAAAAGATAACTGTGAACCAGCAGCATATCATCCCAGCGGTGAAGTATGGTGGAAGGAGTATCATGATCTGGGGCTCTTTTGCTGTCTCTGGACCTGGAAAGCTTGCCATTGGGAATTGGAAAGTGAATGAAAGTTTGTCAAAGTATCCAGCAGAATAATGTCAGAGTGGCCGTCTGCAAGCTGAAACTCGGCAGAAATGATGGGCAATGCAATAAAGCAGTGACTCAAACATCAAAGTAAATGTACTGCAGAATGGCTTTGGAGATGCAAAATCCAGCTTTTGGTCCAGTCAGAGTCCAGACCTCAGCCCAATAGAGATACTGTGGAGTGACATGAAGAGAGACATTCACACAAGACGTCCTAAGAATGTATGTCTGAGCTGAAGCAGTTCTGTGAAGAAGAATAGTCTGAAATTCCTCCTGGATGTTGTGCAGGTCTAATCCACAGCTACAGAAAATGCTTACTTGAGGTTATTGCCGCCAAAGGTGGTTCAGCCAGTTAATAAACTAATAAACACTTAATTTTTCCAGCATTATGTTTTTTTGTGACTGTCTGTCCTAAATATAAGTAGCTGCATAATGTGTGACGTGTTAACTGCTGAGCACAGTGTGAATAAATAAAACCTTAATAATGAATAAATAAAACTCACACGGTCTAACAGAGCCGCTGCTCCAGTGACGTGAGAGATGACCCAGGACTGCTCCTTTTACTCCACTGACTGACATTCACAGAGTCAAGTGGGGAGGATAGACAGATAGTAGCTGGATGGCATTATCCATTAACCTGATATTGCACAAATACTTAACACAAATAATAATTAATAGTGATTTCATTAACACCAAAGACAGAGACACAACAGTGAGGTCTGTCCATTATCCACTGTAACTGGAACAAGTAATTCCAAAATTCACAAGCATTCATTACTGACAAAACCTCCCTCTCTGCCTCACATAAGCTTCAGCTAAAATGGACAGGTTGAGGAGCTCTTCTAAAAGAACTGTTCACACACTTTGAAATGATTTTGTTTCTGTAAATGGACTAATAGCATGCTGTCACCTACTATTTTTTGCTGACTTTGAATATGCCCTATTTTTCTAAAGGTCTGAAAAAGTAAAATGTCATATGGGAAATCCACTTAAAGTAAAGGAAAAATGAATTATTTTTGTCTTGTGTGATATTGCCTTCATGACTACCTCTGAGTCATCAAATATTTAGGAGCAGTTTATATTTAGCACTGTCAAACGTGTCTTTGAAATTACCATCAGAGTGGCGAGAATCTCTGGGGTCAGGCTGTGATGTAAGGCACAGACTGAGGTTTTCAGACTGACTGTGTGAGAGGACAGAGCACATATGTTTTAATGAGGTCAACCTGGTGGCTGGTTGCTGGGTGTGACGTGTGCAGGGATGTGGTGTTTGTTGAAGATCTTCCCAAGCTTTTCCAGCCAAATATTGATATGCTTGTATGAGTTTCTTCTATACCTCGTTGTTGAGGCTTCTGTCTTCGATATTTATTGCACAATCCAGGAAGGCCAGACAATGTCCGCGTCTGTGAACTTGAGGTTACTGTCCACAGAATTGATGTGTTCTCTGAAGGTTTCCACTTCCTGTGTTTTAATTTTAACCCATGCCTATCCACATACCTAAACCAGTGGCTGGGAGTAGTTCCCGTGAAGGAGCTCATGTCTCTGTTCTTCTTCTTCATTGTTGAGAATTGTCCCCACTGGGAACATATTGTAGGTAAACCCATGATGCAGCTGTGCTTCTTTCTGTAAAAAACCTGACTGTACTTGAAACAGGTGGTAGTCAGGCAGGGGTGGAGCATGTTTAGTTCTGTTGGATAATGTGCTGCATGTGACAAGTGAAGTTACAATGTACAATCCCGTCTCTTAAAAAATGACTTATATGTACAACTAAATTGCATTTTATCAGTAAAATGTTCCCATGAAACTTTTTTTCTGACAGAAATATCCTATCATGCAGTACAAATGAGCAAATCACGTATCCAGTTTAGTTGCAGAAGAATGTAGATTTTAGGAGGCAGAGTTGCATTGTAATATACCCTATATTCTTCTGGTTGTAGTTTTAGTTTTTGAATCTTGATGATAAAATTTTGCACGTTTTTGATGTGGTAGGTATGGAATGACAATGTTATTCTGTTTGTTCTTTTTTGTTGTTGTGGTATTGGTTTTTCTGGATCCCTTTATATAATTGGGTTGCCACAGGTTCATTGATATATTTTATGATATAGAAATCTAAAACAGTTTAAACATGTTTTAATAAGAACAAATGTTTTATTATTACAACCTGGTGTGGTGACCATAACTCAGTAATTTTTTCCACATCTACATTCAAAAGTTATTTAGCTTTTTTTAGTAAAGAGAAAATATCTTAGCATATTTTCTACCACTTTATTATGCATTTGTGTGCAAAAGTTTGGGCACCCTTTGCAAATTCCGCATTCCTATTCATTAGCTGATAACTACAAATGATAGTTCTTGATCTGCCTTATAAATCCTAACAACTCAATTAAGGCTTGGCAACTTAGAAGGATACCCAAAACATTTTTTTTACTGAGCACTTGCTCACTTGTGACATTATACAACTCCCTTGCTACCATTTGATATATACTGTATGTCAGCTTTTTCTCAGGTCATTTGTGATCAGTAGAGTCAGCAGCCTCTAAGAGTGTCACTATTCCTCAAACAACAAACCCATGGATACAGATTTCAGGTCAGCAGTTCCCATTAAGTTTTTAATTGTTGTTTAATTGTCCATCTTCCTTTTTCTCTGTGTGTTTTTCTGGCAGCACTATACGGCACAGGTGAAGACAGCAGAGCTAAGTAACAAAGACACTGTAACTGTCATTGGAGATTAAACAAAATCAGCTTCTAGTTTTGATCATGATAATGATCATGATAATGTGATTATGCTGTTGTTCATTATAACTCATGCAACATCTGATAACAAACAATGACTAAGAGGTCCCTTGTATGCTGCAGAAGCTAAGGACAGGCTGCTCATTGTCGTGTTACAGATACAAACGCTGACTTTCCACTTCTCAGTAATGTTGAAGAATGTATCATCACCTTAAACTGGATCTCATGTCACTATTTTAGGCCATCACAAAAAAAAACCCTCAACATTTGCATTTCCTGTTGGGAAAGTTTCTGTCATGGCTTCTTGAAAAAAAATCACCTCAGAGAGAAAAGCGAGAGATTCCTCCATCTGCAACCAAAGCAATCTAAAAAACAGGCCACACTGTCACCACTGAGCACATCAGACAAAGTGTTCTTCTCTTCCTTTCTACTTTGTTATTCTGCTAACCTCCCGCATCCCTTTGCTCCTGCAGGAGAGTGAATGTCTGCGTTAGCGCACAGTGTGTGTCTGTCTTTATCTCTCCTACATGAGAGCAAAAGTGATAAAATATTTTTTGCAATGATGGTCTTTTCAAAGTTTCTTGTGTAGTTTCCTGTGTAGCTGTTTCTGGGCCTCACAGACACACACATGGTTTTCTGTCTGTTCATACTTACTCTTACTTTTCTTTTCTCTCCTTCTGCTTCAAATCAGACAATATCAGGTTGTGAACAGATGGAGTCTGGAGTGTGTCTGTTGACATTTTTGACATGTGTATTTGTGTGTGTGAATATCTGCATGTGTACCTGAACACATATGTATTTGTGTTTGAGTGCTTTTTGTGGGTCTGTTTATACAGTTCATACATATGTTTGTGCGTGAGCATATGAGTCATGATTCGTGGGAGTGTGTGTAAATGTTTGTTCTGTTTGTGCTAAAATATCACTGCCAGACTTGGACGAATAAACTAACTCAGATGCAACACTATGATAATTTAAACCATTAAACATTAGTATTTACAAAAGCTGACCTGCCTATGCTGCCGTCCAAAACACTGACAGACGCCGTCAAACAACAAGCACAAAACCTGTCAAGGACCACGACATGTGTGTATATGAATGTATATCAGTGACTAATTTACAACATGGTAAAATGCACCAGTTGAGGAATCTGGGAAGATCATATACATACAAACATACCGAATACATTTTCGTCTCCCAAAACATTTGCAAATTGTAATATGAAACCAACATACATACGTATCTATGAGTCTTTGATTTCTCTGTCTTTTGCTGGCATATTGCTGTGAATGTTGGTTTCTTATAGGCACCAACTGCTGATCAGTGGAACTGTCTGAAACAAGAAGTACAAAAGTCTATTGTGGCGTGTGTGTGTCTCGACAGGGACTGACAAAAAACTGGGTTCCACAGCACTACAAGTGGTCAAAATTTCACAAGGTATAAACCCCATTTTCAGAAAGAATTTCAGTGAAAATATTTCAGTGTCACAGATTCTGGCTGTTGCAGCTTTCTCAGACAACATTCTGGATGAATGGATTAGAGAACTCAGCAGCGTTTCTGCTCAGAATTGATGTATGGCTTCCTGCTTGATAATTTTGCATTGCTGGATGCAGTGGAGGACTGTTTCTCAACATCAGTTTCACATACAGTGCTGCGTGTAGGTGTGAAGGTCACACACAGTACTATGTAGATTAATGTAAATTATTTGCAAGCTTGCATTGAGAAATATTATTGTTTAATTGACAGATTTTTGCACTACTGACTATTGCACATTGTACAGAGATTTACTTTTTAAGTTGATTCTAATTCTTTATCTTTTATGTTTATAGTTTTATATTTTATACTATATAGTACTACGAAGATGAGAGAGAAATAGCATTTCGCGTCTCCTGTATGTTTTTCACATATAGTGAATTGACAATAAAAGGCTATTTGATTTGATTTGATTTATGAAATTTGGCACAAAAAGTGACGAGTGATGACCCATCTTTGCTTGCAAAGACTTACTGTAGCCTTTGGTGGAGCCTGTAGCCTTTTATATGATCCCCTCACCTGATACAAGTCAATCTGCTAATTTTTGAATAATCATTTATGGAATCATCCAGGACTACGCATACAAACTTTTCAGTCTTATTTTGCTTCTAAGTTGCAGATATCAAATTCAAAATTTTCTTATATTTACAAATTACAATTGGTCAGTGAAAACACTGAAAATCTTTTCTTTGTACTTTAGTCAGATTCCGATTTTTTATTGCATTTTTAAGAAAGTCTCTCCTTTTTTGGAAATAAGGTTTGTACCTTAACATCCCTTTCTGACAAATTTGAGCCATATAAACATTTTGCGACAATCTCCTATTGGAAATTACACGGGAAGTTTCAGTTTTCCACATCACACTTGCATACTGAACAATGTCTTGCTTTCAAACGACTCACAGTGTCAAAAACTCTTGTTAAACTCACATTTAAAGAGCACAGGAAAACTTCCCTTGAATGTGAAGCAGCTTTCCCTCAAACAGCTTTCTAGTGTCAAACTCAGCACAAACAATATTCTAAACCGTGAATCTCAAACATCTAAGTCAAGAAACAATAATCAAAACACGGTTTTGGCCACAAGGAAGCTAGAAAATATTATATGTTATTTGTGTAGTATTCATGTATCTCATTGTTTGCAACTTAAGGAATGGAAAAAAACAATATATTAACTTAACACCATTACTACACCACTTACCTTTACTTAATTGATCAAAAAGTATGTAAGGATCTGATTGTCATCAAAAAGGACTCTGTCTCTGTTCAGGAACACAAATGACACACAGAAATAAAGAGATGTGTATGGTGTTTGTGTCTGTTTATGAACAATCACATTATATAATTGTGAATAGCTGCGTGCACAGTAAAGGAAAGAAAATATTACTCGAAAAACTCATGCCAAACATCTTTCCTGCTTCAAATGAAACCCCCGGGGGGACAATGAGTCACCAAAGTCAATGTTTGCAGTATTAATGCGGAGGCTCAGAACCAGGAGGCGGTTCAGTTAGAGCAGGGAAGCACCTCTTGTTGTGTTTATCTCTAAGGACTCCAGTGTCAATATACTCAAATCAATCAAACTGGAGGTATTTCAAAGACGCAGCTGTGTGCAAATGCCAATATGCTAAAAGAACATAATGCAAGTGCAGGAGGATTATAAGGAAATGGACTAACAAATGTTTTTACAATAACAAAATAAGAGAAAAGGAAATGTGTGTGTTTGTTTCCTAGACTGAACAAAAAAATCAACAACAGCATTTTTTATAGTATGGCTGTGGTGAGGACTGTGTTCTTGCCCACTTGCTACTTTAGGTTGGCTGAAAGATGTTTCTGCTTCCTGCTCTATCATGACTCGGCTGTGTCTGCCGTGACATATCAGGCTAATGCAAATGAAAAACCATCCTAGCTGAGGCAAATGTTCCAATCCTTGTCATAATGCTATTAAACATGTAATGCTGTAGTCGCTGAGCAATCCAGGCAACGCTGCATGTTATTCAGTCATTAGAGCTGTAAAAACATACGGCAATCCATTTCTAATCACAGAGGTCCACAGAAAGGGTACAAGCGTTAGCTTTCCACACTACTGATCTCACTGGATTTTTCTGGTCTGGGTTTGCACATAACCCAATCTAAGCTCACTCACAAAAGGGTTTATAAATTATTACAGACGGCTGACAGACACGCATGACTGACTTACCAGAATTCCCTACAATAATCACAGGGGGGAAAAAAACTGCTCCAAGAAAACAGGGCTATTTTTAAACTGAGGGCATGCAGTATGAAAAAGACAAGGCGAACTGAGAGAATTAGACCTTAACTAGGATCAATCAAAAAGATAATCTTGTTTTTTGGATTTATTGGAAGAAACATTGAGAGAAGAAACCTTGAGAGAGAATTTGTGTGCAGTTCTCAAATGAAAATGAATTGATTGTGGTGTTTACTGGAGGAGTTCTATGCATGTCTAAGGCTAGGCTAAGCTGCTGCCACTCTGAAGACTGTAATGTTTAATAATGTGCTACAGACAGCTGACTAACCCAACAGACAGAGAGGAAGGATGAACAGATAGAGCAGGCCTACAGGGTCTTTTTGCTGAAGCTGGCAGATGGATTGACTAAAGCAAAACCGTAGTTAATAGACCCCATACATATTTATTAGCAACGGATTATCTCAAGTTGTTGATGTTAAAGTTTTCAGAAAGAGACAGCTGGGGCAGCTAAAGTCAAATGCAGAATAATTTTGTTATGAAGCTCCACTTTTCCATGTTTATTACTGTTAAATCTGATTTATTTAAGGACTCTGGTGTTCTCAGTTTTTGCTTGTTGGCAGTTCACAGATTATTGGAATATTGGTATAATGTCACAGAAAATGACATTTTACTATAGTGCGACATGGTATTAATGTTGTGTAATACTACATGCAGCACAAGTAAACAGCAGATCTGAAGAGTCGTAAAGTCACAAAACTGGATCAGTAGACAATTGCACATGAATATCTATCTAAAGATAGCTAGCATCAGCTTCCATTAACCACTGTAAGTTCTGTCCTAGACAAACTAATGCATTTTTTATATTGCTTATGAATTAAACTTTTTATTTGTTAAGGGAAAAATGTGAGAGTTTCCTTCACGTACTGTACGAGCTTTGGGTAGTGACCTAAGGAAAAAAGGTCACGAATACAAGTGGCTCCAATGAGTTTCCTCAGTAGGTCGGACGGGCTCAGTCTTAGGGATAGGGTTCAGAGTTCAAAGGGAGCATGTAGGGGGCTTGAAGTAGAGCTGCTGCTCCTTTGCATTGAAAAGAGCCAGCTGAGGTGGTTCAGACATCTCATGAGGATGCCTTCTGCATGCCTTCTATTGGACGTTTTCCAGGCACATCCAGCTTGCAGGAGGTCCTGACCCTGCACACACTGGAAAGATTATATATATCTCATCTGACCTGGGAACACCTTGAGATTCCTCTGAAGAAGTTGGAAATTGTTGATGGAGAGAGGAGTCTCTGGACTCTGCTGAACCTGCCGCCACCACGACACACTTTAGGGTAAACAAAAGATAAGGGATGGATGGTTGGAAGAACTTGTTAATTCTTCATGTAAAAATTACTTAAAACTCTTATGACATTGAAAGGCTGTCATTAACACCCCAGGAGGTGCTTTTTTTGGTTGAAGATTCAGAGTTACTGCATGCAAGCTACTGGAATGGATTAGCAATGCAACTGGATAGTGTAGTGAGCTCCCTAAATGCTAGCTGAATCCTAGATGTTAGCTGGGAAGCGCTCAGAATTGATAGATCAGTTTAGAAAACAAGGCTGAGACCAAGTAGTCTTCCCTGGTGCCGACCGCAGTCATCGAAATGACCCAAAAACAAGTGGCAGATGGTCTGAATGAGAATGTTAACAACTCCAGAGCATCCACGTGATATGTTTATTTTTCTGCTACAGCATTACAGGAATGACAAATTGTAATGTCAGCTGCATGTTGACATTTATTAGGTTTCACTGTTTATATGAAGACAAACAACTACGAGTAGTCCGACGTTGTTTTTTATATTTTTTTAATGTGGTCATTGAAGGACAAGTTTTACAGGGATACAGGTACAGGTTTTTGCCTGAAGGCATTTTCTTCTTTCTTCTTGTTAAGTCTCAGATGCATAATAAAATGAGCTGCACCCACCAGCTTATGGTGAAGAAACTGTGATTTTGTCTGCTCAAGGATGAAGCTGGCACCAAGTAACTGGCCATGACAGCTGCATACTAAGTTTTATAATTGCCCTATCTATGACTTTAACTTTTGTCCTGGTCCTTTTATTATTATTTTTCAAAGTATTTCCATTTATACCATTTCATTTTTCACTCCTTTCTCTTTTATATTAAATACCTACGGTATACTGTAAACTTTACCACAAATGAGTGTTTACAAATGATCAGCTTTAATAAATGCCGACTAAATCTCTGCACATCTTCCTGGTGTAGCCAGTTACCAGCCGACGCATGCATTATTGAGAAGTCTGACCTCACATGGCAGCTACAGAGCCCC
Source organism: Sandelia bainsii (assembly GCA_032362345.1). Classification (NCBI taxonomy): domain Eukaryota; kingdom Metazoa; phylum Chordata; class Actinopteri; order Anabantiformes; family Anabantidae; genus Sandelia; species Sandelia bainsii. Next base: position 23,388,108 of record JAUMHL010000014.1, read on the forward strand.
AAAGGTGTGAAAACTTTGGTGAGAGCTTTAACAGCTAAATAAGGAAATAGCATGATGGAAGTAAAAGATGGAGAGTGACAAAGATTCATGGTTAAAACTGTGATGAAGTGTCGGCCTGTTAGTACTTGTCACTGTCAGGCACTGTACGTTTCAAGGCTGTATATGAAAAGTCTTACCTCATTAAAGTAAGCAAACAGTTCAAACTATTTGATAACTGCTTCCTCACCACAAATCAGGTTCCTTCACATAATTGCACTGCTTCTGTTGACAAATGTGATACTAATGGTTTGTGCTAGGGGTGAATGATTTGAAACGAAGTGTAACAAGTTTTAAAATTAATAAATAAAGAAAGACATTTAATTAACAATAAATTAATTAATTGACATGTTTTAGCACATTTATAATCACAATGACATCACATTTGTCAGATTTTATGCACTTATTTGTTTGATGTAGAGACATGTTTGAAGATGATGAAAATGCAGTGAGTGCTGAGTGCTTTAATTTTTAAAGGAGTGCCAGCAACATGCTGGAAAATGTTCAAATCAGACCTAGATGGTGCCATGTTATCATTCCTGTCTCTAACTCGATGTTTGTCTTTCCATCTGCCTTCCATCTGCAAAGCCAACTTGTCATACTTTCCATCTGCTTAGCATCTTGTCTGTACCTAAGTGCTAGCAGAACAAAATGATTAATTCCAACAACATGGTTCTTTGAATTATCAAACAACAGAACTAACAGATCAGATACATTCACCCAAAGGGTTTAGCCATGGTAAGGTGAAATTATGCCATTCAGGTTGCAGTGTCACCTCTTTGAGTAGTGCTGCTGGAAGTAATTAAAGTGATAGGACACGCTATATTGATTAATTGAGCCGCACATCCAACAGTAAACATTTGAACATTTTAGTATGCACTTGGTGTACGTTGGTATTCGAGTTCGGGAGACAGATGTCACCATGGCTGCACAGAAATACCTAAATCCATTTACTACTTTTCCACTTCTTTAAAAACACATACTAATAATCTGTAATGATCTTTATGCTATTTTGTGTAAGAGCTAACCTGTGGGGTGCTAGTTACATTTTTATCAATTATGATAATCTATTTTTTATACTTTTCAAAGTTTTCACTAAAAACATACGATAATAAAATATATTAGGAGACTGTTGAAACTTGAGTGACGTACTCCATCACAGCAAACATCAAGTATGCATATACAAATGTAATGCAATCATATGACGATTTAACCTGAATTACGATGTAACATCAATTTAATACTGACAAAACAATATTACAATTTTACTTGGAGCGCTGTAAGAAATGGGGGATAAAGTATACATCTTATGTCCCATGCAAAATACACTCCAAATTCAGCAGAGACTTCTTACACCTTCTTACATCAGTATCTGATTTACAATAGCTGATAATAGCCGCCTTTAGGAAATCTGCATCTCAAATAGACTGATTGGAACTGTACTCTAATTGTCATAGGATTGAAATTCATTTCCTGATTGTGTCATTCTTGGTGCTCTTACTTCCTCACAGGGTCTAGAAATTTCTCTTATTTACAACCACTTCTGAATGGGAATCAGGCCAATATTGAGTGGTGAGTAATGGTGCAATGATCACTGTAGGACATGTTGATTTACTTCTCTGATTGCATGCTTGATTTGATTTGGACATTGTAACATATTGGCAGGAGAACAAATAGTGCCATGAGAAGCTGTGCAATAACAACAACTACTTGGGGGCCTTGGGGAGATTAGGGATGTCACTAAATTGAATGGAAGCATATAAACATGCAACACTAGGGTACAGTATATTATACAGTGGAGACTAAATGAGATTAGATAAAGCAAATCAAAAGCCATTAAGGAATGCGACAGAAGGCTACTTATGAAGGAATATGGGAACCAAGCAAGTAACAAAATCTGACTGAAAAACTGAGACACATGGTGTTATCATTTCAGACAAGATAACTGTCCCCATTTGTGACATACTGTTCAAATACAGTATGTTCTACTGCAGAAGAAAGGCAGCTATGCACAGTCACCTCAGCCTTTTTCTCAATGCCAAGTATAATGGAGGAAGGTACAGTATATTCTGGGAATGCAAGCAATTAATAATGTATTTTGCAATGACAAAAAGCAGCAGTTCAACACACAGGCCTGGAGAAGGAATGTGTACTTCTTGGAATCTTTCATTCCACTTATAATTTCTGTTGTTTTCTATTCAGCAAGCAGGAATGAGAGGAATTTTAACTTAGGACCAAGAGAGGGTGAAGGACAGTTGAGCTACTGTAGAGTGCAATGTTAAGAGTTTTATGAGGTGGGAGCAGTGGATAAACTCAGGCTGATGTGACAGAAGTAAGTGACTGAGGACAGAAGAGACGAGAGGGAGCTGAGGAAGCTGCGCTCCTTGTGACAGCTAGGAGACACTGAGAGATAGGAAGGCAAGAGTCCTGACACACTCACATACACAGATGCCAAATGTAATTTGAACTAAATTAGAAATCCCTAGTGGCAACTTGGCCAGGATACAGCTTTTCTTCATTGTGGGGAGCAACTGTCCTGATACGTGACCTTTTCTACTCAGCGGAACCATTTGTGACATTTCAATCTTTCATTCACTAGGCTTTTTTACTTTGTTGTTCTTTGCCTGCTTTTCCAGTTCTCTGCAGAGAGGTTCGAGACCACAAATTCAGGGAAAAGTAACTGCTGAAAAATTCAGTACTTACAGTAAATATTTTGGAACAATTGCTGAACAGTAAGTATAGACCAAAGTCTGGACTTTAAAGAAAAGTATTGAGGAAGTGACTTTTTTCTACATCTCAGACCATGATATCTTTTGAATTACATTGATCTGTCAGAAACTGGGTACAAATAACTTTAATCAGAGGCAATAGAAGATGCTTTAAACCAGTGTAGCTAGCAGCAGTATTTTCCTTCTGAAGTCTCTGATGACAGACACAAACACTGCAAATATACAGAATATATAAATGAATCCCAATGATATTAAGTTATATTTCATATATTCAGTGTTTTATAAGCTCTAAACATGTAAAATACAAGTATCTGTAATGCCAAGTTAGTTTAAACATGACAGTTACAGAGAAATATAGTTTTCTAAGCAAACTACTCCATTATTTGGACTTGCTCAGAGAAGTGTGGGGGAGCATTTTTGTGATTTATTTAAACACCAGACAGGTCTCTAGTTAAATATCTGCTGTCAAACCTTAACATGTAACCTTGTTGAGATCTGGAGGAATTAGTACAGAGAACTACAATCATGCTTGCAGTTAAGTGATGGCATTGATTGTTAAATGCAAGCTTCACAATCACTGACTGATCACAGCTGTGTAACTATCACCCGACTAGTGAGGTCCAGAGAAAGTAACACAAACTAACTTAAAAAGTAATAAGTTACTTAACTTTTTAACTTAACAAAAAAGTAACTAATGGCTATGTAATGAGTAGTGCATGAGTTGTTACTACTGTGTGCCGCACAGTGGCAAATTTGGAGTAAATCAAGAATGCCTTATGAAGAAAGTGGCCCTTATTCTGTTTCACAGATACTTGAGGTAATGATATAACAATGAAGTAATCATTACTATGATATCTCCCAGTCTGTTCCCTAGAAACTCAACATTACTCAATATTGAATCATTAATTAACTAAGTAACATTTGTGTGTGCCATATTCTACCTCAAAATGATGACAAAATGTTGCTTTAAGTGATTCTTACCCAACGATATATAAATAAATAACACACAAATTCTAAGGAACCATAATTAGAATACAAAAAACTATACTAATATGTAATTTGTTCAAACACATAACTTTAAGGTATCTTCAAACACACAGGAATATGATGTAAGAAAGACTTTAACTTTTTTTCTAAACTTAATCAAAGTTTCGTAATCTAGTCACAATGATGTTACAAATGTATTTGCTGTTGCAAATTACTTATGTATTACTATGTATACAGACATAATTTCTTGGAGACATGGTTCATAATTCAGCAACTTTGCTACTTTCTCCACTGTTTGTGACAGCTTAGCAGCTATTTCTTCAACATCTGCCACCTGATTATAAAGTAGCATGTCATCTGCATACATGAAAATTTCCACACTCTCTTGTTTTGGAGAGTACTTCTTATTTTGGCCAAAATAACCACAAAGATAGAAGAAACAACCACAAAGAGTCTTTCGATAGCTTAAGCCCAAAGCTGTGTGAAAGAGTTTCAGTTTGTACCTCTTATTAGTGTAGAGGCAGTGCTGCTCATGAGACAAGAATAATAAGGTTAAAGGTCAGAGCTGTTGGAGACTTATTTAATTGTGCTCTCTCTTGACGATAGGTGATACAACCATGGTGAGGAGAGTTGTTATCATTCAGTGGTAAATCAGAGAAGCAGCATGAGATCATCACATGTTTCAGACTGGGGGTTTGATTGTTTCAATCCAAAATACTCTGAATTTTGAATTGACAGTCTCGAGGGGGGATGGGGGGTTTGTATTTCTGTAATTTAGTTGCACTAATTGATGCCACTAACTGTCTCTCAAATTGTAAAAGCCATTTTGTAAACCTGTGGCGCCAGACATCTTTTATAGTGAGTGCAAAGATAATATTTGTGCACATACAAACGATCTTTGTTTATGCCAAAGGCATACAGCTTTTGTTCCTGACACTAAGTTTCTACTCACTCTCTTTCTCTGCAGTCTCTCAACCAGTATCTAATCAGATGTTGGAAGGTGACCAAATGTTGGATGATTATATAGACCTCCAGCTAGAAGTAAACAAATCTAAAATCAAATATTTAAGCTCAAACAGGATCAAAGATGATGAATAAATACAATATTAGTGTTATGTTGAGGTCATTGTTCCCAACCTTTTTCCCAAGGGACCCCTATTTTACCAGTAAATATGTTGACGACCCCCACTTTCTCTCCTCCCGGA
>JAUMHL010000014.1:23397744-23442182 GCA_032362345.1 Sandelia bainsii
TCCGCCCGATGGTGTAGGGTTCTGATTACTCCCAGTTTGTGTTCCAGAGGGTGGTGAGAGTCAAACAGCAAATACTGTTCCTAGTAGTGATGGGAAGTCCGGCTCTTTGCAAAGCTTGGGCTCTTTTGGCTCGGCTCCCAAATGGCTCTTCATTTAGCATCATTCAGAGCCTTATACTTTAATCTAATTTTGCAATTATGAATGGTTTGTGTGTTGGTAAGCAATTTTTATTTAGTGTATTCATAAACACCTTGTTTTTTTATCAATTTTTTATATATTACAAAAAAATACAGAGTTACTATTTAACATTTTAATCAAACCTTTAGCCGAACAACTAAAACACAGAACCACAGCAAACAAATCAAATAAATAAAGGTCGAAGTCTTAACATTATGACTCTTTATATAAAAGTCTTTACTGCAGGTTGGCATTCAGAAATGTAGCTAATTTCTAAACTTTTTCCCAATGCACTTGCATTTAAGTCTCCACATTGCTCCATGTGCCTGGCCTGTACCACTACACTGTCTTCAGAGTGTCTGCCCCCCTTTCCTTCTTTCACATAATGGTATGATCCTAGTCTGTCTTTGCATGTGATTGGCCGCATAGTACCCATCAAAATAAAGTTCCACCCCTGCCTGCATGGATTTGCAGAGCTGAGCAGAGCAGCTGAAGATTCGGCTCTCCCCGATGGGAGTCGGCTCTTCCGGCTCTCTACAAAGCATCGGCTCTTAAAGCCGGCTCGTTTGCGAACGACCCATCACTAGTTCCTAGGCATCATCCCACAATAATACATGCTGCAGCAGGAGCTGGCAGAGGAAGCAAGCTCTTGAGAGAAAAATGTAAATTTTAGTGTACTGCTTGATGTTGCCTTGATGAAGCAGATTGAGGGTGTTTGAGAAAGTATCAGCCGTGGCCTCTGCAGCAGACCAGGACGATGTCTTATATGTGTTAGCCTTGCTAGCTTGACTCAGTTTATATCTTCAATGCAAAATATGATGTCAGACTAACAGACTCCAGATGAATATTTTAAAAGGTTTTAATAACTTGAAAAGAACATATATTTTATATAGTTTCAAATGTTTACTAATGATTTCTCATAAGGTCAGATATAAGTCAATACAAACCATATTTGAAGATTATATTCATTTTGGAAATTACTTGTGAAGGTTTATAGACTCACAATAAGGTATTACTGTATTAGTTGAATACCTGCTTGATTTTTGTTTTATATCTTTTGTGTTTTATCATAAACTACTCTTGGAAAAAGTTTTGACAGTATTCCGAATAGGGATCTGTTTGTTTTTAGCCATGTTTAAAGCAGAGGATTTAAAAGATAAGGCTGCAAGATAAGTTATTCTTACTAATAACTACAGCCAACAATTAATCACATTTACTCACTGTAACTGTGATTTTAGCTTATTTGTCTGTCGGCAGTTTCTGGGTATATAGGCAGAATTAATAATTAATAAAATATTATACACCTCCAACGACTTAACACTAAACAAATGCTCAAAGAGTAGTTAAAACCCTCTGTGCAGGTTATAGTCTTATGAGTCTCTCATTTTTAACATGCACAACACATTTAAACTACGCTACACTACACTAAAGAACAGTAAGTGACCAAATGATCAACTAAACTGCCTCATAAATAATGAAGTCTCCCTGTCTACACTTCCCAGCCACTGTTCTCACATCAGACTCACTGAGGACAGTTGAGATGATGTCAGAGCAGTGGCAGACTGTTGACTTATGAATAATACAGTGTCTCGAAATTGTTCACACGTTGCAGCCTGTCACTCTTTCTGGTTGTTCTGCGTCGTCTCTCACCGGCGTCATTTTCTTAGCAATGATTCACGGAGAAGGAAATCTTCATCTCTGGCCTCTGATCTAAATTATTTTTGACCACAACTACTCTATCACCATATCTAACATCAAAACACCCACTTCCCTGACTTTTAAACACTTTTTAGTCATGAATCATCTCAGTTCATGGAGTAGTAGAGGAGAAAGAGAAAAACAAAACTCCTGTGTCTCCTCCCACCTCTCTGACAGCTCAATTTAGATTCTGTACACAGGTTTTATGCATATTTTAGAAAACCCACACATTTCAGCTCTTCCTGTACAGACTTGGTGTATTTGATGTTCGCACTCAGAAAAGTTTCACCTTTTTAGGGATGATTTAAGCACTGAGAAACATCACCATTACATTCTGTCTCTTCAACCAATAGCAGCTTAAGCACTGAGGAGAAAAATGTGCATTTACTTCTCACTTCTTTTCAATAATAAATTTCATCCATTTAAGTTGTACAGGTTGTTCTTTCCTCTCCTCCTTCTTGTGTACTGCATGTTTAGAAGGGTAATGCCCTTGTGTGTTGTGTAGAACAGCATCTTTCTCCTTGCAGATGAGACGGGAAGCAGTCGAACTCTGTGAAAAAATAATCAATCATCATCCTCCTCTCTTGATATTGTCTCTGCTCCAGGTCAACCTTTCATTCGGGGTTGGAAAATGACATTTTGGTATCAGATGCAGCTCAATAAATGTGCTGTACTGTGCTGTGCTATAGTGTTCGAGTTCACAAGTTGTGCACTTAATGTACAGAAACATGTGTAGTGTATGTTGAAATTGAAATAAAGAGCCCCATATTATGATCTGATTTAGGAAAATTAATTGTGAGGGGCCTTAAAAAACTGTCTTGTGATCCAAATGAGCAACTGGGTAAAGTGGACATCTGCACCAGTCCCAGCTTTATAATAAACTGGTTATCATTTATGAACCACTAAAGTCCAGTATCAACTGAGGTAGATCCTTTATGACCTAGTCTTATACCGAAGGGTGTTTCAATTCTTTTTGATAAAATGTCCAACACTTGAGGTTTGTCTCACCACAAGTGACAATAAAAAGAAATATAGTTGACTATAATCAATACAGAAACATGTGTAAATATTCACATTTTATAAACTGTAACTGTGTTTCTGCCATTAAAAAAGACTAGTCCCTAGATTAGTCGTATAATCCTTTCAGCTCTTAATGTACAGTACTTGTTTTTTTCTGGATACCAAAGGAAGATGAAACTTTAATGCATGCTGAGTTCAACAACATTTTAGGCTAATTGTTGTTTAATAATGTTCATTTTCAGTTTACATGGCCAAATAATGTGGTTATATTTCACAGTCTTTTAAAACTGCACATATGAACATTTTCTAACCTGTATGATTAATTTTGTTCTGTTAATATTACTTGATGTAAGGTTCAGGGGGGAGATGTGAACCACAGGCTGCAGTATCGTGATCAAACACTTTGTCTGCTCGACTTCACACTCCTCTTCAGGACATTTATGGCATAATAACATCACCAGAGGTGGGTAGTAACGAGTTACATTTACTCCGTTACATTTACTTAAGTATGTTTTTGAAAAAAATGTACTTCTAAGAGTAGTTTTACTGCATCATACTCTTTACTTTTACTTGAGTAGATTTGTGAAGAAGCGCTACTCTTACTTACATTACATTTTACAACACTCGACTTGTTACTTTTTTTTACCATTTATTCTACCAGAGAGATGCCGTCTAGAGTTGTGACGTTCACGAACGAACCAAATCTAGAGAACAAATTAAAACCATGTAGGACTGTATTTAAATCACAACAAGCTAAATATAAGCAGAGTTTTGTCTAACTTAACACCTTGTTTTTATCTCCTTTGCAGTTTCTCCCTTTTTTACTTTTTAGCGTCAAGAGGATGTACCGTGACTGCCGGCTCAGGCGGGCGCAGTAACCGAGGAAACGAGGCTGTGGATGGATCCCGGCTGTAAAAGGACAAACTATTGCGTTTCACTTTATTGTGGAGATAATCATGAGGGGGTTCATATAGGGAACAAAGCCCAAATAAGTGACTACACTTTAGAAAACAAGCTCAAAAACCCACAACTGACGATATTTGCACTTTTTTTTTAGGGCTTGAAGCTGCGCCCCCTCCAGCAAGTGGCGCCCTAGGCGACCGCCTGGTTCGCCTATGCCAAGAGCTGGCACTGTTTGTCACATGTGGCATGTTTCTTCAGAATAATGAGCAGTTAAGAAACACAGACTTTTTACTCTACTTCTGCTAAAATGCAGCTGCCTGTAATGCAAACTAAGAAAAGAGTTGTACTCTGTGGACCTGAACATACAAAACGTCACCCCAGGCTTGAAGAAAGAACTGAGCTTTTTTGTGGGTTCAAAGCAAATTCAATAATTAGTACTTTTCTACTTTTGAAGTGCTGGACAGTGTAAAATCATGTATCGTATTAATAAAATGTTTCATAATTAAATTTGTTAATGATAGTTAATGATATTTCATATATTATGTTGTGTAATAGTATTAATCATGGCTGGAATGACTTGCTAGGAAACCAAATGGGACAAAAATGCGTTTTTGGGCCCCATTTACTCATTACACATGGCAGTTTCTTTATTTCCCAAGACACTACTGCCTTGTCTCAGGATCCTCAGTGTTTGTTACTGTAATTCAATTTAATAAACGAGCTAAAATTTTATTTAGGTGTGTAAATCTGACTGGTATAGGTATTTAGCTGCCAGGGCGGCATCTTGCTGGGGATGTGTGCCTGTACAAATATACTGATAATACTGATACCACTCTCATATCAGTTAAATATAAGGTTACAGTCTTTCCAAAGACTGGAAATAGAGATAGGTACAATTGAAGAATTTTATTAGCTTTGGGCAGAACCAGGCTAGCTGTGCTATGCTAAGCTAACTGTTTGTATCTGGCCTCATATTTAATAATAATAATAATAATAATTGATACTTTATTGATCCCCTTGGGGAAATTGTTGTTTGGAGAGCTGCTAGACCTGTGTCAGCGCTACTACGGGGTTTCGGTGTCTTGTCCAAGGACACTTCGACATGTAGCTTGCCGGGACTAAGAATCAAACCGCTTTCCCTTGGGTTGGGAGACGACGGTTGCTCTACCCACTGAGCTATCATGCCGCCGAGACAACACAGTGGTATCAGTGTCATGTAACCTTCCACCAGCGCCCCAGGGTCTCTTAAATCTTTTGCCCGCTTGGTAACCGTCCTCTTTCTGGGCTGTAATCTTTAAACAATGAAACTGCTTCAACTGCACAAGAATGATAAACTGTGAGAAATTAAATGATTTTTTGCCTCAATGGGCCCTCAACAGGTACATCGATCAATTAACCAATTTCCTGAGAACTTGCTGTATTGTACTTCTTTGACATAAATTATGGGGCAGCGCCAGCAAAACAGAAATGTCAGACTCATTTTTCTACCCATTTCCGCAGGGATGTGGAAATTCAAAATGTCAACATCAGAAAGCTGTCTCTTCTCACTCTGTGAGTGAGTATGTGAGGTCTGTAATTTTACCTACCAATTAATATATTTTTTTAACTTCTGACTAAGCAAGTGCTATTTGAGACTAAACAAATGACAACAAACCCATGAGCTACATCTAAATATTAGCTGTTTATCACAGTTGGATAAAAATGAGCTGGACGAAAGTGACTCATTCTTCTCTGTGAGGCGTGCATGAATTAGCAGAGAGGAACGCCAGTAGCAATGCATCAGCTGCCATCACTGCATCTCATTACAGTCTTACCTCTAGAGCTGTCACTCACTCACACACAAAATGAATGCTTTCCTCTTCCTCTTGCTCTCTTTAGTGGTCCTATTCAGACAGCTGGAGACCTGATGGGTGCATTTCACTAAGGGCTAATGTCTCTGAAAGTATTCACATAATTAAATAGAGAGACAGAGTAGGTGAGAGAAGACTGATTTCCCTCAAAGAAAGCTCAAAATGAGAAATTTACCCCCTGAGCTTTACTGCAACCCACTCAACACACACACACATGCTTGAACCTGTAACAATGAAAGAGCAACTTAAAATAGCCATGAAGCTTAACAAGCCACCTGCTCCCTTCCAGGTACACTTAGTATTGTTATTACAGCCCAGAGCATGCTTTGAGACAGTGTGTCATTGCCGTTTGAAAGGCAACAGCATAAAAAAGCCATTGAATTTAAATACAGCCTGAAGCTACCTGGTTGGGCCCAACACCAGAAATCTGGTGCAGTAAAAGTGTTTTAAATTGTGACATTAGGCAAATGCAATTTTTTTGTAGAGTGCTTTTAATTTGGGGGGTTTAGTAATGATTGTGTTTTAGTCTGAAAAGAATGAATTGCCTTTTTGTTACTACATTATTCAGCCTGACATTTGCTCCAAAGAAATTGTGTCCTAACCAATCAGTAGTGGCTGAAGTATCCGCTCCACCTGACAGCAGATTCACACTCGTCACACTCAACACTGAGGCAGTTGACAAGCAGCAAGTTTCAGCAGCACGTGTTATTCTGCGTGACCATTCCTGTTGTACTTGACAGTGTAAGATAGAAGCAAACAGGTTGAAATGATTTGGGATATGGTAATTAATTCATAAGGCGTGACAACACTATCTACTGGACAGTACAATTTACAGGAAATGCAACTGGTAGGAAACAACACAATTTCTATTAATGTAAAGAAATGATGTAATGTAATGAAGAAAAAATAGTTTAATATACTCTATATACGGTATTTGGCAATTTACAAATACTTTATAGAGAACGCATCAGTAAAATGATCACAGAACATATATCTTGCAGTATTGACTTGTAGTCACTACAGCTTTGTTAACGTTTTTATAGTTAGGTTTAGACACTTGGTTAAGATAAGGGAAAGATTGTAGTATTAGTATACAGAAAAAGGTGGACTATGACTTCAGACACAACCCGTTTATTTACATTTAACCAAGACCACAATCTTCACCAAAATGCTTTTGTTGCGTAATTGTGATACACTGTCCTTTTAACTATAATAGGTAAATATTGACCTGTTTTAGCAACTTTTATTGCTTGTTATTTGGTGCTGGTGCTGTACATCTAGCGTACAGTAGATATATCAAAACAATTTTTCTTTTACTGAAACCAGCTGCCTGCTGGAAACATGGTTAATGAGAGTAATTAGACTGAATCAAAACAGTAAATCCAGAACAATGCTTAAATGCTCTGGGTCATAAATCTCTGAATGTTCAGGCCACAATGTAAACATATCAATTAATGCTGTTTTAACATCAAAACAAGTAAAGTAACATCTTTGGTGCTCATTCTCTCTTTGCATTATTTTCTGTTTAATTTTCTGTGTTTTGATCGTGCGCACTGCTTGGCGTGGGGCCAGTACTGCAGAGCAGTGACTTCCTTCAGGTGGCGAGTTCACTCTGTGCTGTGCTGAGGTTTGGTGCTGAACAGGTAGTGTTCAGTCGGTTTATATGAGCTATTTTACCGTCTGCTGCAGCAAGAAACAATACTGATAGGAACATTGAGACTGAATCAAAAGAGTGAAATTGTGAGTCAGAAAAAATCAAAACAATGAACTGAAAGATGTTGCAGAGTTGAGTGGGGGCTATAGAAGCCAATACTGCGGGATTTTCACGAAGACATATTGTGGGAGAAAGTAACACAACTACAGTAAGTGTTCAGCAGCTTCTGCATCCACAAGCTGTTTTTTTAGAGTGAAATGGAGAAACCCAGATATCTCAAGTCATCTGAACTGCCTGCAAGATGTGTTACAAATGCTACAGTGAGAAAGACATAAAATAAAGTTAACAATTCTGGAGTTAGTATGAGAGGATAAAAATGATTACCCAACAGAAACAAGTCAGCAGAGTAAAGAAGAAAGACAAAGAACTGATGACAAAGTGCCTGAAACTATTGTATTTTATGTGACTTAAAACTCCTGAATGTGCTGCTGCTGCATGTTAGCATTAATTCAAATTCAAAGACACAGTACAGCAGTTTGCCCGCAGCATCTTATTAGTGCTACCTAGTGATGTAGCTCCTCTTTCAGTTTGCCCACTGCTCCGATGTCACGGTGTAAATTACGTGTTAGAAAACGGACAAAGCAGAACAAATGTTAGTGCGTGACATACTGTTATCTTTTTCCATTGCAGCAAACATCCAAGGTGTTTTAATTGTTTAATAAAATGATGCTTTGTAAACATTTCTTTCTGTACTATAGGATTGCGAAATAAACTATGTGATAAAATAAATTCATTGTTATGCAAGAAACCAAAACTGAACTTTAAAGTTTGAGGATTTTTTGAAAAACAGTGGCATTTACAGATGACTGTTAAAATAGATGTGGTTGTATCATAAGCAAAACCAGGCTATGAGAATAGTAAAATGTTGGTTTTAAGCCTTACAGAACAGTCATATATAACGTAAAAGTAGGGAGCTTTAGCAGGGCTGGTCAACAGATTTAGTTACCTTTAGATATGTTAACTTTACTCACTTTAATATTGCTTATGAAATATGAGATATTATATACGGTACAGTCCCTGTATGAACTTCTTTTGTCTTTAACACTGAGCATCACTATGGCTATTTTCAGCATATAGAAGACAGTAGTCTGGCCTGAATTTCCTGATGCTATAAAAAAATAAACAATGTGATGATGAATCATGTTTAATGTTACAATTATATGTTGCTAAAAGGATGAGATAATATGACACACATGGGGACACTGGGGCTCAAAATAATCACAGAAATGTGTTGATTAGCGTCATCCTTGATGTGATTAGATAAGCCCCACATGAAACTGTGTATATATAGAGCTGTAGATGAGTGTAGTGGTGGTATGAGTGGCACTCATATAGCTGTGAAGCGCTTTCAGTCTGTAGGCTGAAAGCTCTGCATCACTGTTTTGAGAAGCGTGAAAACCGCTGAAGATATTGAATTTATTTTTATTCATTCTAATAGAAGTCTGGCTCTGTCTTCCTCACTGGAACTATTAGGCCTCCTGGACTTTTCAAACCACATTAAATGCCCTGCATTAGTCCAGGCAACAAGGCACATTAATAAATGACTGCATGGTTTCTCCCATATCAGCGTGAACTGTGGAAGTAAATGAGATTTGTATCACAGGGATTATGCTCTAGGGATTGTTAGCAATCCGATGTAAAACCACTTTAACGGCATTTATATTTCATTTGGTTTTTAATAAAGAGTGGAAAGAGAGAGATGGGGGGAGAGAGACGGAGAGACAGAGAGAGAGGCTGTTCCGGCATAATTGGTTTGACAAATCTCTCTCTGAGTAGGATGTCCCTCTAGAATAACAATATGCCAAAGACGGATAGAACTATGGAGAACATATTCAGTAAGGACTGAACTGAAATTAGCCTAAGTGTGCATGTAGTCCCCTCTTTCTCACTCCGTTTATAAATCTCTTTTTTTAGTCTGTCTCTAGTGAAACAGTGAAGATACATCAGAGAGAGGGTTCATTATCACATCATCATTACAGAGAAAGAGCATTGCCCTGTGTTTAAAAGTTAAAAATAAAGGCAGTGGGTGGAATTGTTAATCAGCACAGCTCAAGAATATATTTCCTGTGATGTCATGGTTAAATACATAAGGGCGAAGCAAGTTCAAATCAGCTTTAGAGTGTTGGTTGGTGAGCACTGAGGCCTCCTTTACACTATTAGATTAAAGTTGGATGTTTGAATGTATTGTCAGCGAGGGGCTGATGATATTGATTATGGAAATCTGCCACTATTTACATTTGTCATTTCAATTTGAGTCATTTTAATGAGACAGGGAGCTTACAAATTCATGACCTTTTCAACATCTGATTGCAATGTTCCTTAAATTACCTGCATTTCGGAGCAATCAAATTTCAGCCTGTTCTTAATGCTTCTTTGGCGCACGTACATTTGACCTGACTTTATATGCGACAGCTGTCTGATCCGCCCAAGAAACACAATGCGTAAATGGAGTCTCTGAAATTGAATCTGTGGCGTACACAACATGCCCTTAGTCTAGCTTCTTTTCTTAATTTACAGTACAATCTTTTCCCACTGTGCTCCTAAGTGGCTTTTATTAATTCTGAGCTGAGAATGAGTGCTTGGCAGTCACAACTGTGACAGTGTCAAATAAAATAACCTAGGCAAACTACTCTCTTTAGACTTCAAATCTTTGGACACTGGTTATCTTTAAAGAGCAACACAATTAGAGTTTCTTTTTTGTCATGTTACTGTGCCTGTATTGTGTGCCTGTTGCTTGTGTTTTATTTAATGTGAAGCGTTTTGTGATGTCTACACCATACTTGTGCTAAAACATAAACTTTATTCCTTGCTGCCGGACGTCATTAGATCTTGTTTATTCCAGTTTTGCACACTCCCTGTAATAAATGTTTTAGAGGCACAATGCATGGGTTCAATGTCCATTCTCTCTGTTTGATAAATGAACCACGTACAAGTTTGAAAGCATATTTCTCACACTCATGGATAGACAGAATAATGACTCAAGCCATGTGTCTTCCCTTTGACAGTTCACATTTATTGCAAACTGCAAACAGACACACCTTTGCAAACCCTTGCCCACCCTGACACATAAACAAACAGACACATACACGCAAACCCAACCACACTGTGAAGTACATTGTGTTCATTTCTGAAGAGGTTGTGTGTGTGTATGTGTGCCTGCAACATCTATTTCTATCAAGTTGAGTCCCATCCATCGTCAGCTAATCATTATAGTGAGAAATGCTTTCAGCACAGATAGAGGTCTGCCCTGATAATAGCATACTTTAAATGTAGATCAAAAAGCACACAGTTTGATGAGCTGCAACACCATCTACTAAGACTGAGGACAGAGGAGGGCGGATAACAAGAAGTCAATAAACACTGTGTCAATGTAACTAAGTAACTAAGTGTGTTGAGTGTGGCATAACCTGTATTTATAGTCACAGCAATTATACACTTAGAAAAACGTTTTGGGTCATAGCAATCAAAGAAGAATTTGTTTTTCATCATTGTCAGAAAATCTGTTTTTACAAATAAATATTGGGTGGCAGCAGTAGCCACATCAGATTTCTCCATAACACAGAGGCAGACAACAAAGGAAATGACACAATTAAATGGAGTATAATACATTGCAATGTCTGTATACAGGAAACAAGGGCTCACTGAATTGTTTAATGAGTGTGGAAATGATGTGAATCATATGCCTTCATAAAACAGTCTCCTTGTAAAGCGCGACTCCATTTGTGCCAACAGATTATTATGAACAACATATTATAGTTGGGCACCACTAGCGGTTGTATTTATTATGACATGAGCAAAGGACAAAATTAGATTGATGTAGCATTTAGAGAAAGAGGGAGGAGGTATTGGTGGATTGTTGGGTCACAACACCCAAGACTTTCATTTTCCTTAAAATTTGATAAGACATTTGTGTCGCCCTAACGGATGAATTCTTACTTTGAATATCCCCTGACTTTTCGTCTAACACCATCATCATCGAATTAAAACTTGTTTAAAAATATGTTTTAGCAGCAAGTGCTTGATGCACAAGCATTACAAAACAAAATGTCCTGGGGCTCTCCGACCTCAGAAAGATGAGACTGCAGCACCTGTTTTGTCAGATTGTTGGTCGACATCAGTGCCTGAGCGTAGCTGTTGTGTTCTTATCTGTTGTGTTTCATACAAGAACTGAATGGAAAAAGTCTCTAGTGTAGATTCTAACCCATTTGCTGTAAGCAAAGTTGTAAACAGTTTGTTTATGTGCATATACACCTATAAAACTATGTGTCTCCATTAACATTGCACTGTACATCGGTGTGAGCAACCCCTTTAAGATAAGCACATTTCTGATTACAGTTAGCACAAGCCCTTGTAGTGTTAATGACATTGATTGATCCTCTTAGAAATGCATTCGCAGTTAGGAGCCTCTCATCACTGTGTGTGGTGTGTTCATGGACAGGGCAGAGTGTAGGTCATCTGTATTTTGGAAAATGTCAGAGCACAAGGGGCTGCACTTTATATATGACCTCCCCTCCCACACTGCAGAATGGCAGAATATAGCAAACAACACATTTCCTAATTAGGCCTACCGTGCACAAACTTTTGTAAAAACTTGAAATGGTTGATTGCATTAGCCTTTTAGACAGAAGTTGTGGTTATTATTTATTGGTCAGTTAACCAAAGAATACATCAACTAATTAAAATAATAATAATAATTAGATTAATCAATTAATGTAAAAAATATCAAGACATAAAAATAGAAATGCAAGTGATAAAATAGTCGTTTCTTGCAGCCTTATAAACCATGCATGGTTAAACTTACACATCATGTTCACACTGTCAGGGTGACCATGTTAAAAAGCTGAAATTCACGTCAATAGACGTCACTGTCTATAATATTTGTTCAGGTAGCGACGCTTTCTCTTTTTCACAGATTTTTCACCGTTCTAAAAATTGTGTTGTTTACCTCTGCCAACAAATCAAGTAGCAGTTTACATGCATATTATGAATGTATGTACAGTATGTCAAGGCATAGACAATAACAGGACAGAGATGAGGCCATTGTGACTTTGACCTTTGATGATCAAAATCCCCTCAAGGTAGTCCTGAGATACTGTGTTCACAAGAATGGGATGGACAGATGGACAAATCAAAGTCTGTCAATTAAGATAAAAAGAGGACCAGAACTTATGAGATATGTGATTTCATTAGACAATACATTTCAGCATTTCATCAATCACATAGAATAAAGTGCACAGGAACAGTTTTATAAATACAGAACAAGGCCTCAGAGTGAGTGAAGAGTGAAACGCTGCACCGCGCAGCGTTTTCTGCCTCTAGAGGAATCAGGTCACTGGATTTGAGTGAGCAGTAAGGCTTCCTTTGAGAGCTCACAATCTGAGAAAACAGCTGGAGAAAACAGTGAGAGCAGATTTTGAACCGAGCGCACACACACTCAGGGATTTGCTCTTCAAACTTACAAATCTGTCCCAGTGCGCTGAAACGGCTTGAGTTACAGATTGAAGAACAGCTTAAATTGATTGTCTTTTCACGCAGTAGTTTCAGTATAAAAGTTTTAATTGAAAAAGGCATATGTATAGTTTAGTATGCCTAAATACAGTATGTGTGTAGGCGTAAGTGCGCATGTCCAAAGCAGTGAGTGAGTACAATTACACAACATGTCAGGAAGGCTTTAGACAGAGGGGAAAGGCTGTGTACTGTATAAACACACACACGTACATTCGCAGGAAATGGAGGCACAGACACACATGTATCTAGTTTGATTGGCTGTGATGAGTGGGTGCTTGCACGCAGGCAGTGAAACACACACAGATAGAGAGTGTCGGAGCGGGGTTGGAGAAGAGGTGAGCAGAGGTGGTGAGAAAGACTACAGCACTGTCAGGATAATTTTGAGAAAGTGAGAGAAAAAAGAAGTTAGTTTCCTGATCACATGTACCAAAAAGGTGTTTTTGGTAACATTAAGCTGTTCAGAATTTGTCTTGTTACTATTACAGTTTTTGCAGGTAGTGTCAGGATTAATGTCAAGATTAATTTAGATGATTGTTTTACTTCCACTGTCAGTTAAAATAAATTAACATTTAAATTCTCCTAATTAATTAAATGTCACTCTTCATTCATGCTGCCTCACCTGCACTGACAGGAAACAACATAGCTTCAGATGTGTGTTACTATAGGTCTGTACCACAAAGGAAACCATTTAAAACCTTTGTCCATGGTTTTTCCATTTATGGTGTCAAAATACTAATTGCTCCTTCACGTTAACATTCACCTCATCTTGCTAATTTAATCCATTTCATGCTGGCTAAGAGAACAACGTGTTCATATTTTAGTCATCAGGCAAACAAAGAGGCAAATTAAAAGCTGAAATGTTTTTTTCTGTGTTTTGAACTAAGATTATTTTGTCACACATACTGTGATTTATACTTATGAATTCTAACATTGTTGTATTCGTGAGGACAGTAACACCAAAAATAATCCTCAGCGATAAGTACATGTATATTTATAACCTGATTACATGAAACAGAACATGCAGTGAGGCAACAACATCTGTCTTAGTTGACTTTATCATACTGATCAGTACGTGCACATGTTATGCACTTACGGACACTCTACATCTACATTTCCGGTGAGTGTGTGAAAAACTACCATAGTCTAGAAAACACTATGAACACTCATAAATATGCCTGAGGTCAGTGAGCATGTTCCTGTCTGTCGTCCTTTGGGGTACTGCGGTATGCTTTTGGCTACACTCTGAAGCAGCAGCAGTTTTGGGATTAGAGAGCTAAAACTTGCTAATGGAAAACTGCATGAGCTGATTAGAAATTGTTTGGGTGGGAGAGAGTTTGGGGAGCTGATGGTTGTCTCGCCCCATGTCATAGCATCGCCTGCGGCTGCCAAAACCAAACCACTCATCCACTCTAATGCTGCAGTGGAGGACTTATTAAGTGGCCAGAAGAATGAGTGTAATCACAGAGTCACTGCTGGTGTGTGTGTGTGTGTCTGTATCGCTTCATTATTTTTATCTTGTTTTCCCTGTGACTAATATTTTTGAATTCATTTCAAACCTAATTTAAACTGATTGGTAAAACATCCTGACATCTATTGCACACTGCAAAAATCTCATTAATCACAATTTTCTAGCAGCAGGGTCATGTATTACTAATTTAGATTAATGTTAATGTTTGTTCTTTGTTTTGTTGAGTTCTATTTTCTACGACCAACTTCAGTTTATGGCTGCGTAACTTCCCTGCTGTGCGCTGTAGGAACACACAGAGGCAGTAAAATGTACAGCTACTTATGATGGAGTGAGAGGGACACAGAGAGATTTCAACTGAATTCTCTGTTCAGCCATAAAACCAATGGAAGACATAAATCCTCTGCCTTTCGTTGTTAGTCAAAGTATCTGGTTCAACACCAGAGATCCAGAGGACAATAAAGAGTTTCTGCAGGTTCACATTTCTACCGAGGGAACTCAGTTTCAGTCTCTTCCTGCTTCTCTTTGTTGTTTTAAGCTTTGAATTTTAAGCTTTGAAGCTTTGAGTTGATCTTCACCTTGAACTTCCACTGCAGCAGTCCATCTACTGGGTGATTATGTCCAACACTGAGAGTTCGAGTACTGTACTGGTATTTTTTTTATACCAGTGGAGGCACTTTTACTCTTTTTTTCCTCAATGAAACCACAATATGTAAAGTAATAAGGTGGAGATCTCCTTCTTTCTCTCTCTCTTTTTTTCTTTTTGGTACTCCAATCAGTGAAATGATTCTAAGCTCTGCTGTTACGCCCGCAGTGAAAAGCCCAGTCGTTGCCACAAACAGCTGAGGTCTCTTTTTCTGTGCATGTTATCTGTGACCAGACCTGTCACTGAAAAAAAGAACAGAAAAGGATCAGATAGAAGCAAGGAGTTGTGTATCTGAATGACATTAACCGTGTGTCAGTAATAGCACTGGTCCATGTGTTAAAGCACTGTGATACTATTTGACTGAAAGAGAAGAGAGACAGAAAGGTGTGAAATGACTGAGAGACAGAGACTAAGTGGTAGAATATTAAGTTATTAGATAACGTAATTTCATTCAACACAGCAGACAGTAGAGAGCATAAGAAAAATTATGCTATCCTAGCAGAGGCCAGGATTGAACCACTTGACAATAACTTGATCCTGTTCCTTCATGCCATGGTCTTTTCGGGTTGACTAAATCTGACATACAGACACTATACACTGCTGTCCTAATTTTTGCCTAATTCTGTTTCTCCTCACCCAGTGCTCTGTATGTCATCAACTGAATCTCTTCTTTCTTCCTCCTCACCCAACCCTTCCAAACCATATTCAAAAGTCGAGTTTTTAAATTTTTATCAGATGTTCAGATTACACCTGTAATCTGTTCATACGGGCCTGACGTGCTTCCAGTTATGTGCTTGTGCAATGGTTGATTGAATTTTTAAATGTTCCTGTTGAGTGGCACTTACTGGCAAGGTATAATTGAACAGAGCACGAGATAAGCATGAATAATCCCATTTAGCTACTCTGGAGTGGCTCTTCTTATTAACAGGAAACATTACTCCATCTGGGAGATCATATAGAATTTTTCCATGCCTATTGTTGTCTGACCACTACTGGCAAACACGAACCACACATTTTAAAAGCTAGCTATCAGCTTAAAAAACACCATCGACTAACTGGATAATGTTTTCATCTGGGGATAAAGGTATACTGTAGGTAGGCTGAAGACACCTAGTCACTATCTTGTTTATCAAAGTTTAAGCATTAATTATGTTTTATGGCACTGAGGAAAAAGTAACTTTATTACATGTGGGTCAATTAAGTGGAATCACAGGACAAACAGTGAACAACTCTCTCACATGCAATTCACAACTCAATAGAAAGATTGTTTGTAAGATACACAGGAGGAACACAGGGTTCAGTAGGCAAAATAAATTTCCAGTAGGCCTAGTTTGAAAATTGGCTGTTTGCTTAGGGTGGAATGACGTATTCAAATGCGTTCAGACAGAAAGAGAAACAAATTGCAACCTAGCATTATTTGCATGGATTTGACTACTCAACATGTTTATTCACCTCAAACAAGAAACAACCAACTACTATAAACTCCAGCCTTCCAAATTGTGGTTCAAATTTGATTTGCATCAATCAATTCTGATTTTACGCCAGTGCCTACTACAGTAAGTGATTAAAAGAAGAAGACTGCACAGGTCCTCATTCTCTTGACAGCATGCTCTAATGGACAGGGCCAAAATTCTGCAAGTTACATATTAAACTTTGAGACAAACAATTGCAAATTTGGAAACAGCATCGACACTTCCAAAGTGTGTTGAGCAGAGTCCAAAGCCAAGTCTAAATACAAGTAAACCAGCTGACAAAAATCAGTGTTTAAATTATAGATGTTTCACTTGCATTTCTATCACAGAACAAATTCTGTTTTAATGATAACCCTATAAAACATTTTCAATATCTGGATACCAAGATAAATTCTCTCCTCTCTTCACATGTTCTTAGTAGTTCCAAAAATGTGAAACTGATGTTGTTATGGGCTTACAATCTGAAACTGAATAGATGGTCTTCCACACTATCATCAGCTCTCAGTCAGTTGTACATTCAATCAGTACAGTTTTGCCACGCTTCCAATTTCGTCCAGCGAGTTGAAAGGTCACCTAACTCAATCTCTTCCTTCATCTGAAGCAAGCAAGTGAAAAATCCATAGATGTCGCCTTCCACAGCAAAAGAATATTAAGTAGATGCTTTCCTTGAGCTGGGACAAGTTTGTTGACAAGTCCCATGCGCAGAATTGAGATAACTAGAACATGTAATAATACCAAATAACGTAAAGGTCTGTGATTAAATGGAATTGTCCAGGAAGTATTCACATCCAGATTATGTTTTACTACCAGATGTACATAAATGGAGCCTCTGTGTCAGAGGACTCACTGCAGCATTTCAGAAAAAAAAATTAAACAAGCATCTTCATCTGCTACTTAAACAGAAATCTATTTTATGACATTTTATCATGAGTTCAAATATTTATTGGAACAACTTACACAAATCTCCTTGGAGTCTTAATGTTTACAGTTTAATTCAAACAAGCAAGATTGTAGCACTGCCAGGAGCAGCAGCTTGAAACAATGGTACAGTAATACACTTGAGTGTCCATCACTTGGCATATGGTATAATAAAAAAGCAGCACAACATGAACATGTATTTTATTTTCCTGTTGTAATTTAACAAAGATGGACAGGTACAGTCTTTGTAAAGATTATTTTCATAGCATTTAAGCATTAGAAAGCAGTATAAAGTTGTTAATCTGCTCCAGAGCCTCAGCATTAGGTTTCATATACTCCTACAGCATACTTCCTCTAAAATTATTTAAATATAACATATGCCAATCTGGCTACTGACTTAAATTGCAGCTGTATGTGTAGAAACACAACCACAGATTCCCTTTCTGACACTTGACATCAACTGAGCATTGGGTGTCTTAATCAAAGGCACTGTCATGATGTGGGAGAATGTGTCTGACTAAATCGGTGCTTCACATGAATGTGTTTACACATACACGGTGTGTGTGAGACTGCGTGTGCTCATTCTTTTGTGTTTTGTTTATGCAAGTGTGTGTGAGAAGAATGTGCCAAGTATGACAGCATTTGATAATGTGTGTGTGTGTATGCGTGCACATAGTGTGGCTTTCACTACCAAGATACAGTACTTAGATACTTGTTGGTTGTGTGGTGTTTGGATAATTGCTAATGGCTATTCCAATAAGGGCAGTGTACACACACACATATTCACACATGCTTCACTAACTAGCAGTGCCTCAGCGCTGCTCATTAGCTGCTCAGGCATGACAGTGAAAACTGGGTTACTGCTTTGCAAGTGCGCACACATGTATACCACACAAGCATAAACAAACGCACACAAATACAGAGACAGACACCAGTAATGACCAGCTATAAAATAGGTTAATGTGGTGAGAAAAGGACACACAGGAGAGCCTTGACAACAATAAAGAAGAGCTCAGCGGCCATTCACCTTTCTGTTGCTAATTAGGAATATAAGAAAGAAGGATAAAGTGAGAGAGCATGAAAGAGACTCAGAGAGAGGTGCTTGCTGGGGAAAAATTAATGGTCATTTTGATGACAGCTCATATTTCTGCAAGATCAATGTGAAGAATAATAGGATGAATCATTTTATTCTTCTTTTAATATCCATACGAGGTTAACCCAGAACATGATGTATAAAATCAGGTGATCAGTGTGGGGAGGTAGAATATATTGTATGCCCAGATTTCTCAGCAGCTACAGGGAAGATTAATGTGCTACATAAACTACAGCTCAGATTCATGTTGGTGTGAACACTGACAGAGTATATTCAGGACAAGATATATGCAGTATGTTATTAGCATTCATCTTAACATCATATAACTGATATATTAGGAATTGTTCTGCCTCTTCACAGAGTTTTGTGTATGAATCCATGACCTGCAAATTAAAAGCAATTACACGTTCTAATTTAAATGTCAATGTACAAAACCAGTTGCTTTCATTTGGTCCAATTTGGAATTTTCTACACTGCCTTGCTCAATTTGATACTAAATCCCCTCCAGTAAATTGGCAAGTTACGCTTCACAAGCGGTGGAGAGAGGAATAATGGAAAAAAAAATGTTGATGGATGGCAATTCATTGGAGCTCCAGTCAAGCTGTAGTAGACATTTTCCATTTGAATCCTACATAATTTCCTACATGAGTTGTTTTTAAATGTGACTTATGAGAGAGGATTTCCTAAGGCTGTGAAATCAGATCTGCAGTGTTTCCTGCACCATTTCATGGCATTATGATGCTGGGAATCTGAAGTGACTGTCACAAACAGGACAGAGAAATTAGAGGTCACTAGTTCAAATCACTGACCTCAAACGATCTCTGTGGAGACTGAATGTTGTAATTAAATCCATGCCCTAAAATGCCATATTTATTATTTTAAACCTATTTAACTCAGCAAAGACTGATCATGCTCTTTTCAGAAATCCTTTGAACATGGAATCACATCTAAGAACTTCCTCCCCACGGTGAGAGCCTCTTAAGGTAAACTTAACCCAGCACATGTAGGGTACATCAGTATACAGTATATACATAAATGTCATGCACTGTTTATTTCTCATTTCTGTTTTTACACAATACATCCAGCGTCTGGCTTCCAGAAGGTTTCTTAGAAATTAAAAATGTTAAGAAATACTTTTCTTTTTAGTCTCTGTAAATGGATGATAGCAAACATACTTTTCAGATGATAAAAGCTGTTCCAGACACTAATTTATACCAGCTTTAAAATATATTTGTCCTGTGCATTAACAAGACTAAGAGCAGTGCTGGCAGCTGTGCTCATAATGACTGTGCTAACATGCTGATGTTAAGCAGGGATAATAGTTACCACATTCACTTTCCAGGATGTTTTTGCTTTAGAGTGAATGCATAGAGCTTTACGGCACATTTGCTAATAAGCACTAAACACAAAGCACAACTGAGACTGATTAATTGATTTTGTAAGTACTTAGTCATAACCTTAAGTACTGGACAAACTGAAATTTTTTCCTGATGATGGCGCTAGATGAAAAATCAGAGGATTATTTTGTGGGGGGTATGGATGTTAGCATCAAAATGTCAATGCAATTCATCCACCATTTACTGAGACATTTTCCTCAATACCACACGTCAACATTATGGTGGCACTAGAAATAAAAAAAGGTCAGGAGAAGGTGGTAAGGAGTGATAAAGGGACAAAATTCATCATCTGTGTATGTAGAAAATTTCAAGGCAATCCATCCAAATGTAGAGACATTTCAGTCTTTCTCATTAATGTAATCTGTGGATGGATGATGGCAGCGTGGAGCAAAACATACAGTGCTGTGGAAAAAATGTTCATACATCACCATGAGAAAATAATTTACCTGGACTTAGAACTGAGTAAGTTTTATTCCTTTTGAGACATTAAAAGATTGACTTATCCTTTTGCTTGAGATCAATGTCTTACTGCATAACCCAGTTGTGCTTGAAGTTCAACTCACAGACTGATGACCTGATGTTCTCTTCATGTTTCCCTCAATTATGGCAAGTCCCCCTGGTGCCAAAGCAGCAAAGCATCCCCACAACATTACACTGCCACCTCCATGCTTGACCGTAGGTACAATGTTCTTTTTGTGAAAATTTGCCACATGTAACAGGACCCCTTTCTTCCAGTTCAGTTTTTGATTCATCTGTCCACAGAGCATTCTCCCAATACGTGTGTTGTGGCAGAATTCAGATGAGCCTTAATGTTATTCACCTCACTACTCTCTCATGAATGCCATTTCTACCCAGTTTCTACTGGTAATCTGAGAAAGGCAGCCACTTCTAAGAAGGCTCACTATTGTTCCAGGTCTTCTCCATTTTTAGATAGTGTCTCTCACTGTGGATCTGTGGAGTCCCAGAGCCTTAGAAATAGATATGTAACCCTTTTCAAACTAATCAATGCACTTTGGTATTTTTTGGATGTAGCTACTGAAAGTGGGGTCACACCTAAAGACGAGTTCCAAAGACTGGACTGTTTTTACTTTAAGTCTGTTTCCATCACAGACCACAGAATTCTAGCCTTGGACAGTCATAAAGCAGACCTTCGACTGACGACTGAGTTGAGTGCAGGCAAAACACTTAACTGGTCAGTAACGACATTCTTGCGAACCTAGATTTAGGTTGAAGATCGGAAACAGTTTGGTTGACACAAAAAAGGTGAAATCAGGAGAAGGTTGAGTATTTTTTCAAAACACTTTACATCTGTTTTTTATTCACAGTTTATTACTTTTGTTCATCTAACCAGTGCTTTTTAGAAAATGTAACAGTAAATAATACGTCTCTTTAATAAAAAGTCTCTTTTCATATGGAACCTATTATAGAGTAGGTAGGAATGACATCAACAATGGACAAATCCATGCCTCGTTATTTACGTCCACTAAGATCTAACTCTGAATAAGTTTGACCAGCAGGTTGTGCTCCCAGCAGGTCATGCATTTCAAACCAAAGATCCTACTGTCATATACAGTCCAGCATCTAAACCTAGCATGCTTCATGTATTGTAGCTCAGAGGCCAGAAACTGTTCCAGCTGGGGAACTCAGTGGTGAACTGAAATACTGGTGTGTCACTATTTGATCACTTGAGTTAGAAGAATGTTTGGAGAAATCCCTTTGAGGCTTTTTGGTGGTTTTACATGACTGTATGTCACGAGCTGTTGATGTTGAGGGGTTGGATCCTGAACACAACCACTTTGACGTGGCAACTTGTACTTTTCCGTGAAGCACAAATGCCACACACACAAAAAAAACTTCAAAAGAAAGTTCCAGGCTGATGCACTGGTTGAATGAACCACTGCGACAGTCTCACTATGTTGCTGTTATGTAAGGTGAAATGTAATGTATGAGAGCAGCGGCCCAGATAAATGAGCTGTAAAATCTGCTCTCTGTTTCTCAGTGAGAGGGCTGATGTCTTAGATTTGGAGGAGGAGGACAAGTTGTGCTGATAGTTTCAGATTCTATTATTATAATGGAAAACACTGTGAAATAGACATACACTCTCTTAATGAACCCTAAAATGAGTTTGTGATGTTCTCTATAACAAATAGGATATAATACATGTAGATGTGGCCAGACACACAAAGCTTAAGTTTGTAAGCTTAATTTATCCATTACTGCTGAAACTGATGGTTAATGGCTATTAGCAAAGTTATGGATTCCGTACAGTAGATCATGTTCATCAGTTTATAATAAAAATATTAAAAAGAAGTTGTTTGAATGCAGACAACACAAGAAGTTGAGATCAGGCTATTTTTTGGTATTTTGTTATTATTTGTAGGTAACTAAAGCACACTTTAAAGCTGCAGTTATTAATAGATTTAACACAGGCAGATGCCCATCCACATCAGGAGATTTCTTCCGTTAAAGGGAGTTTTTCCTCTCCACTTTCATATATTAGTTGCTCAAGTGGGATTGTTGGGTTTTCTTCAGTTGTACATGATTTATATTTGTATTGTTATATTCTGTAAGGTCTTTAATCTTACAGTGCAAAGTGCCTCAAGATGACTTTTGTTGTTATTTGGTGCTATATAAATGTACTGAATTGAACTAAAGAGTTATTTGAAGTATGTGTTAGCAAAACACACAAGACATCTTAAATTCTTCTCTCTTCAAAAATGTATACAAACACAGTTTCCACTGCTCACTAATTATGGCTGGTCCTTTGGACTCACTAATCCTCTCTAAATAGTATAAAACATGACCTTCCATTGGTTATCACATATTAATCAGAATACAGTAACTTACTTCTGCAAACTGGACTACAGGCAGATTTTAAAAACTGAATAATGGAAACCCTCAGTGCAGTGCATAAACATGACCATGGGTCATTGTTTAAATATCAGGTCTTTGATGGCCTTCACATGCAGAAGATATCTCACTTAAGCATGAAACAGTGTTCTTATTTTGTATTTTACTGCATATCTGTATTTATTTGCCCAATAAGGACCTTTCAATGGGAAAGAAGGCAGAGAAAATCACTGGGGAGAACAAGGTTAAGAGGGAAGATATCTAATATTACGCATGAAAAACAGCTCCATCAAAACAGGGCATGGCCAATTTTGTTAGCTTTCTTCTCCTCCTTTCATCCCTCGTTCACCATGTATCTAATTAGCTAAAGTCAAGTGGGCGGGATGCAAACAAACACACATATGAAGCAGACCCAGATATATTAGCACTATTAAACAGTCACTTTCCAGTCCCACCTACCTCGTTTATCTCTCCCTCTCTCACTGATTTATGAAGATTCTTAAAAACATCTCCACGAGTCCTTCACAACGGAAAGATGTACTCCTCTGTCCAAGCAGAGTCGACTCAGTACTTTTAAAAAGTCCATGCATCCATGTTTTCTAGAAAGACGAGAGCTTCACGGGGGACCTGACAGAAATTAACATTACTGTCTCTAGTGGCAACATCACAGGCTACTGAAATGTATCTGTAGCACTGGGGGGGTCAACTACTCTTTCTGTTTCTCTCCCCTTCCTCCTCCCCCACTCTCTTGTGTTCACACTGTTGCACTGAAAAAATCCATGCCTGCTGGTGCTGCAGGATGTCAGCCAAGCAACTACAACATCTCAGTGGAAAAGCAGCTTTTGATGAACAGTCAAACTATTCCACGCTGATGCAACAAATGCTTATCTGTGCAAGAAATATGTAGTTGTTCATTTTCACGAAGACAGTACCATGTCTCCCATCTCCTGCCCAAGACTGGAAAAACACAGGAAATAGTAAACGCTGAAGGATATGTTCTTATTTCTTGAAGTCCATCTTAATATAATGCTTTTGGCGCCATAACCGAAGATGTTATGGGTCACTGATATCATCATCTCTTCCTGTCCTTTTTGTCCAGCAAGTGATCCCTTCATAGAGTAACATTACTGTAAGACATGGGTGAAGGAAAAATCCAACTAATTTGTGCAAAAATGCACTCTTGAAGTGGTTTTATGTGTAATGAAACCATTTGCTCGTACTGAAGAACCCAAAGAGAATCACCAAATAACTCCCTGAGCTGAAGGGAACTCCCAGTTCCCTTCAGTGTTTTAGCAACTTTTAACTCATTGAGCCTGAGGACAAGAATATAAAAATATTCTTGTCCTCAATTTCTCAAACTTTTCTCTGTGAGGCTTGTTTGTACAAGGGTTTCAAGTCGAATTCACCAAACTTCATTAACTGCACAGATGTGCTGTAAATTGCTTGCTTCTGACTAATGAGTACCTGTTCAACTTCCCTAAAGCAGCCACTAAAGCCTGCTTTCACAAATGTCATACAAGCGTATAAAGAAGAATCCACATGAGGTCCCAACAAAACAATGCAGAACTGTGCAGAAAAAATGTTTGGATATGGTTAAACTTTTCCTGCAATTCAACATGACATCACCCAACAAGACGCTGCACTGGCCAATAAAGTACATGTACACATACAAATACGCACTTGTACATAAAACAAGTGTTTGTTCCTGGCAAATTATGTTTGTGTGTTTGTGTGAATTCTGTATTTCTGCAGTTTATCTCGACACCTGGGTGGCACGGTGTTGTATGGGTTAGCATTGTCGCCTCACATCTAGAATGACCTGTGTTTGTAGTTTGGGTTTCATCCAGGTACTCTGAGTTCCTCCCACAGTCCAAACACATGCAGTTAGGTTAACTGGAGGCTCTAAATTTCCCATAGGTGTGAATGTGAGTGTGAATGTTTGTCCATCTGACCTATACTTTGCCTCTGGCTTATTAACAGCTGGGGTTGGCTCCAGCACCCCGACCAAGCTTAAAATAAAAATAAATAATGATTAAACAGTTAAAATAATGGATGGAAGGATCTCAGCATATTCACCTGCATATATGAGGCAGCTGTACCACTTTGCCTGTAAATATTAAAAACCACTGTGTTGTTTTTTGTCTTTTGGCTTCTAATAAGCTTTGTAAGCTTACTCACACAGCTTAAGTCTCATATCCGTTTAGGCTTGACAACTTGGTTGTCAGTATAGGTAGGAGGAATGATTACGGTCAATGACTATCGAAAAGGAATGTGAGTAGACATGAAAGAATTTGAAACTGTCCTTTAAATCTGCTGGATTTATGAAAGCTTGGTCAATTCTAAATAAAATCACCCAACCATAATTAATTAACTTGAGTGTTTCTTTCAATAATTCTTTTTCATTTTTTAATAAGAATTCATTGAAATCTCAGTCTTTACATTGACATATGAAACCAAGATAATAACCCACCCATTCTTGCTATGTGGGGGTCTACCAGACATTGTGCTATGATCCACTGTGAGCCTCACACTTTAGAGGGAAAACACTGCATCAACCAGTTTGACTGTTTCCGTCATTCCAGTGAAACTGTCAAGAGTTACCTGATGTTTCCCCTGGGTTGTTCCTTAAAGTGTTTCCCCTTTGTCGTTTCACCACTGCCTAGCGAGCTGTTTGTATGCATGAAATATTTCAAATGAATTCAAATTGAATCCTGAGCCGTTGGAAGAAAGACGATCATGTCAAGGAAAGAGGATTAAACTGTCTCTCCGTGCCAGACCCTTCATATCAATGGGAAAGAGGAAAGAACTCTTCTCTTTTTATCTATTCTGTACTCGTTGACCAAAACATTACCAGAGAAAATTAGAAATTGCTTCTGTCACGGTATAAATTGTTCTGATGTCTTCAGTGCCAGAGGTTATTTTGACTTGTATCAGTGTTGTGTTCTATTGATACTGTCTGCCTTTAGTGCCATAAAACCTACAGAATAAAAGTATCCTAGACAGAAAACTGAGCTGCCTGAATAGGAATAATTACTATATTTAGCTATCATGGGAAGTAAAATGCTTTTAAAAAATGTTTTTTCAGAGCAAAACTTTGAAAACTGCTCTTTTAGATGTGGTGACATGAGACAACCTGGCGATGACTCATAACTTTCTCTTTCTGCAAATACAGTACACCTACATGGAGCCAAAGGGCAAAGAGCAGAGGAAGCTTGCCTGAGCACCTTTATCGGAAAGCATCATTGCGTCAGTGTGTGCATACTGCAGTTTGGTGTATATTCAATGTGTATTTCAACTGTGCATATGTGTGTACATTTTCCTTGTTGCATAAACACTGAAAAGTGCAACAACAAAACAGCCAAAAGTGAGGACACTCAGTACATTTTTATTGGTCTCCACAAAAATAAATGTTTCTCTTAGGGTGAACAGATGGGTTCGCATTACAGTTCAGCTAAAGGTAAAACATTTAGTGGTTTGGTGGAGATTGGGAAATGAATCCAAGTCATCTGAATTTCTTCATAAGTCTAAAATGACGCTCCTTCCACTGCTAAAAGATACTGATTCAGTCAGTGAAAAAAGACGAAAATAGCTGCTGTCTGAATTGCAGTAAAAACCGCTCAGACAAAATGCAATAACACATGTTCTTTTAAATTAAATTAAGCAGCTGCACTTAAATAACACATCTCACTTTTGTACTTTTCATGTTTCAGGCATCCACATCAACGTAGAAGCTGAACAATTAGTCTGAACTAATCATTTTTATATCACAATTGTGGTTTTTATGAGTCTCTAGCTGTCAAGTGAGTGACACCAAGGCTGGCAAAGACAGTAGTGAGCAGCAAAAGGTCTAAACACATAACTGCATAGTTAAGACTTATCAACTAAAAACTGTTGAATCAAGACCTTTGAGATCCAGAGCTGTGAGCAGCTTATCATGTCAGTATGAGAAGCAGCTATATCACAGAGCTGTCAGCAGTTTCATTAGCAGTCGTCAGTCAGGTATCACAACACTGTCAGTCAAATAGCTGTTTGACATTATTACGTCTCTAGGCAACAGCTGCTGTTTTTAATCTAAAACCACTTTTCAGTAAATATTTTTGAACATTAACGAAAATGTCATCAGTTATGCCAGCAACCCAATTCTTTATTTTTCTTGTATCTATGCAAATTTTTAATTTTAGGCTAAAGACAGTTTGTTTTAGATTAATGGAAAGCTCTTAATAAGCAATTTATCAAATCTATGTGTTTTTTCTTATAAGAAAAATGCTCCTGCCCCACATCTCAACTAGAATTAACGAAATAACTGAATTATACAGTACCATAACAGTGTTATTGCAGTGATATGATAATATTACATTACTGCACCAAATCGCAAAAATACTTTAACAGAAATCACTGACGCTCCAATAACAGAATCTAAATATTTATTCAAGGAGCCTCCACCCACCTATCATACTGACTTATTTAAATACAATGAGTTCTGTGGAAACACTGTGGGATCTGGTTATGGAGCTTATGGAGCTGAGTTTTTTTTATTTTTTTTACAGAAATAATTGGAAGCATTGTTCTGTTATCTTGCTTTCATCCTCCCCACATGATCAGTTCACTGGGCAAAATAAAACTGTAACGAAGCAGAATTCTTTCTTGTATTTCCTTAAATGTAGTGTATTTTCACTGTTGCTCTGAAAATGTATTCTGTAAGTTTAGAGAAGCGAGATAACAAAAGTCTGAGTGTGTTTTCATTTTGCTCACTCAGAATCCTAAAATGAATAAAAAACATAAACTGAACAATTGTAGCAGATTCCCAATATGTAGAAAATGAAAAATTATTATAATGAAAGAGTCGACTTGTAAATAATATCGGTGGTGTAGTGAGTGGGTGTAGTGTTATTTCATGGCTTTTTGGTATAGTGACATAATCGATTCAGCCTGTTGCTAATTATTTTTTCTTTACATCCCAAAAAACAGGAATCAAAAACAACCAAAAAGAAGTGTTGAAGAAGGAGTCCCTTATATACACACAGTCACATTTACAATCATCCACCCGTATTCTAAACCATTCATCCCAGCACTACTACACAGCTGTACATATTCCTATATTGGTTATAAATAATGAAAAAGTAAGTTGTGTTCTCCCTCACACTTGAACATCTGTCAATTCCCAACTGCTTTTCTCCACTTTAAACAAACATGAATTTGTTTACACTTTGTCACACAGGTGATGTCAACTGATTAATCTAATATTATCTCCTAACAGAGCCACTGGTTAGGTCATTAATAGTAGACTATAATCATAAACTTGGAGAGGCAGTCAATCGACAAATACAGGTAGACTATTAAAGGTAATAACCATTCAAAATCATCACTTCTCTACAAACTTATCATTCGCTGTTAAGTTTTTTGACAGGCAAACAGAATAAAATCTGAGTGCAGTGGTGATTTTCCTGCATTTGAAGAGTGATAAAAGTCGACTACACAACATAAAAAGCTCCACAAACACAATAACTGTATTTCATGCGTCTCAAAATTATTTAGCATGAGGCATCTGTGTCGTTACGTCTGTCTCGTGTTTTAGGTTACGCACATTCCGCAAACCACCGCAGCCTCAATGTGTGAGACTTACCAACAATGAACCACAGGAGCGTCTGTTTCTGCAGAGCTGCCGCGGTCTGCGATGCCATCCTGCCTCTCTCTCTCTCTCTCTCTCTCAAAATGATCCACTGCCTGAAGTTTGGGATGGATGTGAAGGGGAAAAGAACTTATTACAGCTCAAAGAGTAATACGTGGTGACATCGTAAGTGACAGGTGGGGAAGAAATCCATGTAATGCAGGCGCCCAGCGCAATTCAGCCACAAAACAAGCCTCTGCTGAAACACCTTGCCCAAACTGCTCGCGGGTGGGGGAGCCACGACTCGTCCTTGTTCCTGCTGTACTTCAACTCCCCCGAGTCTTCCTGTCACCGACCTTCTATCATCCGGACGTGAAACATGTCAAGTCGTAAAGTTGCAGCTATGTTTCCACGTCCTCACGTATGGACAAATCCGAAGCGCGCTTGCTGAAGTGTGCTGTGTTGGAAACTGTGCTGCGCGCAACGGGACGCGCCAGGCTGGGACCGCTGGAGCTGAGAGGCTGTGAGACGGTTCACTGTCTCTGCCGGGGAGGACACGGCATGTGTGTGAATAGAGGGGACATGGGGTTGACCCAAACATAGCGAGAGAGGAAGTGAGGGTGATTGGATGAGGGAGGAGGCACTGGGCTCCGTATGGTACGTTTCCATTGGTTAATCGGATCCATTGGTTATTCCAGCGTCCGAAGTATAAACAAACAAACAAAAGTGACCAAAATTGTTGTGAGTCAGTCTGAATTATAACACATGACAATATACTGTCTTCTAAAGTGATGGGCTACAACCTTTAAATGGCAGATTTTACATTTATTTTATACCTAAATGTAAAAGATAAAACACCACAGAATTCAAAAACATCATCATTTGCCATATTCTCCACAACGCAGAGGTTTAAGGGCTTAATATGTATCGGATATGGTCATGTCAAAGCAGTGGGGTCTTTATACAGTGTGGATATTAATTCAGGTGCAGCGTGGTTGTAGTGTGTTGGTTTGTACTCTGGTCCAGAATTGCAGGGGTCAAACTTATACGACATTACCATCTAGTGGTGTGAGCTGACACCAACGAGTGGACTAAACATGATGACACAAGTGATGCTTTACACATTTGACCCCATTATTTCTTCATGTCTCAGTGGCTTCAGAAAAATATTAATACCCTCATACTCTATTTGCACACTTCATTGTGTTAGTAAATAACAATAATAATGTTTAATCATTTTAATAATGATTAAAATTTCACTCGTGCTCCATTCAATAACCCATAGTGTCAAAGTGAAAACACGTGTTAAGAAATTGATAAGGCTAAAATATTAAATAGCTTTGTTTTGTGAAAGCCCTTATGCAGTAACTACATCATTAAGTATACTGTACAAGCTTCTCACATCTGCATTTATCCAGTTTATCCCATCCTCTCAAGCTCCTTCAGACAGATAAAGACTTCTGCTAAAGCCACTCCAGCGTTGTCTTGGCTCTATGCTTCAAGTCATTGTTGTGCTGAAATGTTAAGCATCAGCATTCATCCTTCCGGACCAGTACTTTTGTCACATAGGACCACAGAATTAATGTCCTCAGTTATTTCAGTGTTCTTCTGCAAACTCCAAACAGGCTGTGGCTCCGTCTGTCCGCTCTACCATAAAATCGATGGAGCGTTACTTCCTGCAGATTTTCCCATCTCTGCAGAGGACTCCTGAAGCTCTGTTACAGTGACTGTTGGGTACTTGCTCACCTCCCTAACACAACTCCTTGGCCAAGAGTCCAGACATGGTCCCAGACATCTTCTATTTCATAATTACTGAGGCACCTGTGCCCCTGTGAACACTCAAAGCTTTAAAAATAGTTGTATAGCTTTATTCTGATCTGTGCTTCACCAAAATATGTTATTGTGGCGGTCTACAGAGAGTTCTGGGTTATTTTTCATGCTGACACGTAGTGTGAATTGTGGGATGTTATGTATTCGTGTTTACCGCAGGTGGACTCTAGTCAAGTTATGGACTCAACACTCAAAAGCTGTAAATACTTTAGTATTATGGCTTATTGAAAGTAAATGCAATTTTCTTCATTTGAAATTCTATCTACAACACAAAGTGTACAAAAAGTGAACTAGTCAGAACAATCTCTGATTATGATAGAAGCTGTTGACTATGGGCCCAATACCTGTGTTTGTTTGTTGTTTAGTTGTTTAATGCTGTTTACTTTTTATGTATTAGTTGAGATAAAATTTGACATTGTGTGATTTTAATCGCAACACTTTTTGATTTTATAAAAGGCTTAAATGTTTTGAGTGTAACACTGAAAATCTAAGGTGGTTTTAGTCTGAGCAAGACTGAATAAAAACTAATTACCTCCTGCAGCATCCATCATTCATGCAGTACGAGGCCTTGCAGTTATTATGACGGGATAAACATCAGTAGAATATTTAACCTCGCTATATTTCACTGCAGCAGTTTATATTAGGATCTGCACTGCCCATGTATTGTCAAACTCTTGTTATTGTACTGTTACGTTTTAAGTAAACTGTGACAAAGATAAAGAACTTTATGCGCATCTAGACGGGTCAGAGTTGTAGATACTTTCCATTCTGCTTGACTAAAACTTTTTGTCCACTCCAATTTAAGCATTTTCTAAAGTTTTATTTCAAAGACTAAATTAGCTGGAAATAAAAATAAAAGTGTTTGTGCCTTTTGAAGTGGATAAAAGGTGTCTCTCATTTGCTGCAGTTCACATTGAACCCAGTGTGAAATGTCACATTCATTCGTATGAAAATATCTATAGATGACTCATCTATGTGGGTTTTAGAGATTGTAGTTTTTAACCTTTGTTGTTTTATGATCTTCTCTGCCAAATACCTTTGTGTGGCTTTATGATGTTACATCAGAGACAACAAAAACAATGGTTGAATGCAATATCAGCCTGTCAAATCATCTCCCACTGACAGAGAGTGGGAGATGAGAGAAACAAGGCAATTTCTCCAGCTGCAGGACTCACAAATGAGGTACAGAGGATGAAGTCAGGGGATGCTGTTTTACAGCTAGAAACTCTGTATAGGGACGTGGTCTGGGTGAAGAGATGAACTGACAAACCACTTACTGGGAGACCACTGTGGGTTTCATGACAACGAATGTCCTCTAACCTCAACAAAGTAGTTATGTTAACCCATAGCACAATCCTTCTCTACACCTAATCAAGTTGATTATGGTAGTGGTATCAGAGGGTAGTGACATATGACCTAAATGATTGTTCAGGTTACAGGACTTGTTGGGGTGATCACATGCTCTTTCCTCAGCTTGAGTAGTTTTATATGCACTTAAATGATTGGTCTCTTTCTTCAATTATCTCATGTATTAGCTCTCATTTAAATCAGGTCTCTGTAATTATAGTTTGGTGAAAATTTTTAAAACAAAACAAAGGTAACCTGAGCAAACACAAAATACAAGTTCTAAATGAATCTTTGGAGCAAAAAAGTCACCCAAACAACCAATGTGAAAACGAAATCGCACCCTGAACTTAACAACTAATTCAGGTCCAAAATAATTTTATCCCTTTTGAAGTCTTACTTTTATGCCTATTTTTATGAAATTATTGTCTTGCTGCATAACTCACTTGTGCTTGTGCTTCAACTACAGACTCGCAGACTGATGACCTGATGTTCAGAGAGCAGAAATCATGTTTCCCTCAATGATGGCAGGTCACACTGGCCCCAAAGCAGCTTGCTTGACTGTAAAGATGTTCTCTTTGTGAAATTCTATGTTTGGTTTGCCCAGATGTAACAGAACCTCAGATTTCCAGACAGTTCAACTTTTGACTCATCACTTCATAGAACATTGTACCAAAAGGTCTGAGGGTCATCTAGATGTGTTGCAGCAGAATTCAGACAAACCTTAATGTTCTTCAGTGGTTTTCACCTCACTACACCCCCAGTAATACCATTTCTACCTAGTGACTGTCGGACACTGGGGTCATGATAACTGATCTTTACTGAGGTGAGAGTGGCCTGCAGTTCCTTAAATGTTTTCCTTGGATCTTTTGTGACAGTTTGGATAAGTTGTCACTGTTCTCCTGGACTCATTTTAGAAGGTCAGCCACTTCTGGGAAGGTTCAATATTGTAAGTCTTCTCCATTTGTAGATAATGTCTCTCACTGTGGATTTGTGGAACCCCATAGTCTGAGAAATAGCTTTATACCTCTTCCCAGACTGATCAATGTAGTTTTAAGTGTAGTTTTTGTTGTTAAAAACGGTTGGGTATATTGTAGTATATGTTTTTATTGACAATGTTCCAGGTCTCACTTTGTCTTAATGTGCCAAGTAACAAACAGTCTGCTGATATTTAAAACCACTGCCTGCCTGCCCGTCTTTCTGACTGTCTCCAAGGCAACCAAGTGTAAACGTACAGCAGGAGGCGTGCGGTGAAAAAGAAGAAAGGAGGCGAAACACTGGAGTGGAGAGTCTGTTAAAAGGGATCAAAGGCTTGTTTGTCAAATGTCCGCAGAAGGTCACATATGACATGGCTGGATTAGTCCATCAAGGAATGTGAAGAATGGGAATAAAACAGATGAAAAGAAATCATCGCAGTGAGTAATGATTTCAAACATGTTCACATATTAAACCCTTCAGCCATCTTGACTGTTGTCTGTTAGAGTAGGCAAACATTAAACCAGTGGGAAATCAGCCTTAAGAGAAAATCTTATATCGTACTCATACACTATCACAAGTGTGCGTGCATGTAAACAGTCATTAGTGGACAAGCTCCTTTAATGCATTGCTATGTATGTTGTGATGACTCACAGCAGTAATAATGTGAGGAAACTATTCCTATTAAACCCTCTGTGCTGCATCTGCAGGGAGCAATGGATCATTAGAGACTTGCATCACAACGATAACATCATGGTAATAAGTACACAAATAAACAGACTACCCGAGACACTGAACTGAAAGAACTCAGTCAGATATAACAGTGCAGTGTTTGCAATCATTTGCTTTTTCCCCTCCAAAATCAAGAAAAGCAAAAGTCTGGTCTGACTCATAGCTCGGACTCTGAACTTTTCTTTATTCTTATTTCACACTGATCTGACAGGAAACGTGTGAACTATGGAGAGAAGTGAGAAGACAGAGAAAAGGTGGTGTGGCGTTGATGAGATGCTGAAAAGAGAGATGGAGGAGGAAAATGAAGAGGTTCTGGTAGTGAGCCTTGGACAAGAAGTGGCATGTCGGGAGGAGCTAGAGGTTTCTGACACTGAGGATGTGGTGGAGCAAGGACATACTCCCCTTATAACCGCCTGTCTTAAAGGCATGACTGAGGTAAGTTACTGTATCTCTGTGTGTGTGCATGTGTGTGTGAAAGAGATAGGCATGAGGATGTTTGTCGTTTCACAGTCATTCAGGTAACCTAGCCTTTATATTACTCAACAAATCCAACATCAGTCCATTCACTGCAAAATTCTTACAGGTAAACAGTTCGGGGGTATGAAGGGGGGGGTGAAACGATTCTTTTACAGGTTGTATTTTTCTTTACCAATAACAATGTGTTTAAGTGCATGTGAGAGCCACATGACCTAAATCTTGCTTTTAACACAGCTCCTCCACATCCTCTTGGGATAGCCATGTTCAAAACAGGCATATGACTTAGCGGTAACGTGGAGGGCCACAGGGGAGACACTCCCCATCATCCCTAGTGAAGTTAAATAGGTCACAGCAGCTATCAGCAGAATTCTTCTACTAAAACTGACACACTCACAAGCTTACTATTTTCTCTGTCATGTCGTTAAAAGGTGGTGCAGAGGCTGCTGAAGACCGATGCTGATATGACCGTGTGTGATTGTAGCAAACAGACAGCGATCCACATAAGCCATCCCGAGCTCAGGGGAAAAATGTTAGGTTGGATGTCAAGGCCTCATCTGCCTCCCCAGGCACAGCTGCATCAGGCTTCCTGGCAAGGTGACTTGCACTCCCTACAGCACCTGCTGGTAAGGCTCCCACAAACAAACAAACAACTGAGCGTTTAAGGATTTCCCTTATGAGCAAAAACACAATGGGGTGTTGTGTTTGTGTTGTAATGTGAAGCTATATTAGATCAGGAACGTGGTTTCATTAAGATCCTAGACTGAAAATATTCACAAACCTCTTAAACAAAAATGTATCTAATAATGTACTGTAATAGTAATAATGGGAACAACTAACAGCAACATTAATGAGGCAGCTGGTTGGACTGAAAAGCCCAAGTCAAAAACAGGTCTGCCAATTGTAGCGTGTCCTTGTGTGACTTTCTGTAACTGGAAATGTGATACTTCATCATCAGATGCATTTCAGTCAGTCTGAATAACCAGCACTATTTCAATAACATCAGACTTTTTTTTCTTTGCCGACTCAGTGTGCTTCTATAATAGCCAATGGAAAATATCTATCAGCACGTAGCAACATCTGAATCACAATCTGATTAACGTTGGTGTGTTGTTGCTTCGATTGCTCTACCACTGTCAATCAGATCTGATGTATCCATATCAGTGTTGAGTTTTAAACCCTTAACATGAGCTCAATTTAAAACCCCGGGATCAGTGGTTTGATTCCTGGTTCCTCCTGGCTACATGTCGAGGTGTCCTTGGACACCGAAACTCCACAGCAGCAGCAACATGTATTGTCTGGCAGCTGTCCAACAACAGTTTTCCCAAAGGGATCAATAAAGGATGTCTTTATTTTATTTTGTATTAATTTTTATATTTCATACAAAATAAAACATGATGTAATATTTCTCGATTGAGTTAGATCTCCCAGCGGATGATTAACGTATCTATGCCATGTAGTGCAGCCCTGGTGACTTCAGCACTCAGAACTTCTCGTGTGTGTGTTTGTGTCTCTCTACACGTTTCAGACTCAGACAGACAGGGTGGATGTGAATGCTCCCAACAGTGATGGCGCGACAGCTGTGATGCTTGCTGTCAGGGACATCGACTTGTTTGAGGGGATAGCACAATTGTTGCCATGGGAACACAGACCTGTTGAAGTGGTCAGGGAACTGCTGGGACTCTCTGCGTAAGAAAACACGCATTCATGCAACACACTGACACACTGTATAAGACACATACAGCAAATGCACATGCGGGAACTGACATAGTGGATTGAGGTGCACCAATTCTATGTAGCATCAAATAATCCGTTTTTGCTTCGATTTGCACAGAAAAAGGAAATAAATAAAATAAAAGTATAAATAAAAAGGAAACAAAAGTTGAAATAAGTCTCTTCTTACACTTAACCAGCGATCTGCAGGTAGAAGACCGCAATGGCTGTTCTGTGCTCCACCACGCTGCTAACATCAACAGCCCATTCAAGGAAGAGATCATCCATATGATGGCTGAGGCCCTAAATCAGACAGGTACACAACACACACACAATTCAGTTACACCCAGACAGGAGAAGAATTACCAATTAGTGGCAAGTTAGTGGTTAGCATTTTTCATTATTTTTATTAGGTGAAGATGAAATGACTGGAGTGTGTAAGGCGTTACCTGTAGTGATCAACAGAGAATAACTACCCAACTCTGCAGCTCATTGTTTAGATTTTATGTTGTGCTTCTGTTTCAGTGCATGTGGCTACATTTTCATCAGTTTTCAATGAAAAACTCCTCTGAAACTGCTTCCTACCCAGCATCACAAATCTGACAGAGAGACAGTCAGCTGGTGAACATAGTGAAACATTTAGCATCTGAACAGCCAAAAATTCCTCAGAAGTTGACCAAAATTAGAGCTAAAAGGAGAATTAATATATTCACCAGGTAGTTCAGATCTTTAATTCTAATGACTGCTAATGCTGCTCTCTGTCTGTTATAGATGTGTTGTTAATGTTGTGTATTTTTCCACTGCCCAAAGTAGCTAAAAAAATTCGACTAATGCTGCTTTAAAGCCGGGAGAAAATTGTTATCATTGATCCATCAGTGCATGTGATGTGCTTTGGAAAAATAATGATTATACAGTTCTCATGTTTCTTTCAAAATACTTAATCTCAATAATCTCATTGGAATTTGCACAAACACTTTTGTAAAGTGATCCTGTGCAATTGCATATGACACAGTATTTTCAATACAGAATGACAGAAAATAACCTGGAACAATAACCTGAAAAAAACAAAGTATGGAAACTAAGAAAGAGACGTGTGTTATCTGTGCAGGTAGCCACGCTATAAGTAACAAATAATTTAGTTTCCTTGTCCACTATGTGTCATCGTCTGTTCATTACATCAAATTAACAAATAGAGGTGATGTCAAATGAGTGCCCTCACTGCTCACTCCCTCACATTATCATCCTCACGCTAGTTACTGATTCACTGATCAGTTACTTATGTATGAGTTTAATGCAAAGCCTGCATAGCATTCGTACACGTGCACACCTCTAAATACTTCCTCCTGTTCATGATTATGCATAAGCACACACACTTTCTTTCTGTCCCTTCACACACACAAACAGCACACCAAAGTTCATTCATAATCCTGTTTTTCTGCAGTTTCACTCAAAGCCTGCACTTATGTGGGAGGGTGTAAGAAAGGCTTGTTTGTGTATGTGTGAGCGGCCACACTGCTAAGATCCTTCGAGAGAGTGTGTGAGTCAGAGTTTGTATCAAACCTAGAAAGAAGGAAACAAAGGTAAAAGAAGTTGTTTTCAGACTTTTCTTATTGCCTCTAATCTCCCACCTTGTGTAAACCACACATGGTGCAGTGGTGTGGACCCAATTGACCCTAACATGGTTTTGGAGCTTTTTAGATTGCTGACCAGGTCTGTTTCTGACTGTGTCAAGTAATATAACACACCAGAAAGGCTTCAGTTTAGTTCTGTTTATGTGCAGATCCTGCATCCGGGTCACCCCTAGCCTTTGACAAAAACTCATGCCAGGATTTGGACTCATTTGAAGATACGGACATAGAGTTGGATACTGACAGCCTTTATCCTAATCAGTGGACGGCAGCAACCCCCACGCAAACACTGACCCACCAACGTCGCGTCCTGATAAACAGCCAAACTGGGGTAAGTAAATGTCAAATCGCTGCAGAGGAAAATGACTTCATTTCACTACATCAATATGTCAAGTCTCTTGTCATTCTTACCAAGCGCTGGAGAACTTCTAAAGAGTTATTGATTGAATATGTCTAGATTTTCTTTCTACAGTGATGACAACTAAACCAAAATGACAACAACAAAAACCTTCTGATTTGCCTTAATTGAAAATAGTGAAGAACTACATTGTGTCTTCTGTAGAAATTTAGTCTCTGTGCCTTCTTTTTTAATTAAATACAATATTTATTTCATTATATTGATTTGAATGTTGAACATAAAAAAATTGCGATTTCTCTTTTTATACCACACCGCACTAAATCTGTGTTGTATGTAAGCATGTGTGTTTGAGTGCACTCTGTGGCTGTAGCTCCCAAACAGCCACAATTAACAGACACACGCAGACAAAGTGGCAGCGAGAAGAAGACAAATACGTGTAGCCGAAACTGGCTGTTTAGATAAGTGTGTGTATGTGTGTGTGGAGGAGGGGGGCTTTGTGTAGCTGCCACTTATCACTTTGTGATAGAAGGACCAGGCAAGCAGCTGGTTAGCTGGAGGGCAAGAGCAGGTGGTTAATAGGAAAGGGAAAAGGTAAAGAAATACAGTTAATCTATCTCTATATAAAAATACAAGCAGCCCCTGAAGTCCCTCTGAGCTCAGCTCTGATCAGTACTGCAGAGCTTGTTTAAATAATGAATTGCTCACTTTATTCTTTACAGGAAGTTCTACAGTTTCCAGGGTGCCTCCCTTTATCAGACCATCATAAAGGTCTCACCCAAGGTAAGAACTTTGCCAGTGACTCCTGTGGCCTAAAATGTTGGACTACTGATGTATTGGAGTGATTTGTTTTTCTTTGGTGGCATGTTAGAGGACAACTACACTATTAGTCTTAAAAGATAAATGGCTGGCGGTATTATGTGTGTTTTGACTTACGACCAACTATCTCAAATGGATCAAAACATTTTTAAAGCCCTTTAAAATCACAAATGGTTAGCATCTCAAATGGACTGTCAGCTCAAACCACCTTGCAAAGGGAGGGCAGTGAGGGGTGGGGGGCGTGACTTGAAGGGAGGGGTCTCACTCACAATACGACCTCTGAGCTGAGAAACCTGCCTGCCCATCTTCTTCCTCAGCCACAACAGCATGGTGGCATCACAGAGAGGATAAAAGAAGCCACTAAAAAAGAGACTGAAAAGACATGTAGAGAATACAGAGAGAAAAGGCTGGAAAGCTGTGATCATTAAGTGTTATTGAAGAGTGAAGAAATAAAGAAATAAATGGACATAGGATTAACCCGATTCAGTTGTTGAATGTGATCTCGAAATGAGAGGAGAGAGGACTAACAGGCTCAGAAACAGGTAATGTCATTGTTTTGTCTATGGTGAGTGTGAGTTTGTACTATTCTTTTTTATGTGAGCAGCCTGTCAACTATCAGATGATGACATAGTTTTTTCTTTCTTTTTCCTTTCTGACCCTCCAGCTTTTCAATCTGTTTTAAAAGTTTTTTGTGTTTTTATAAGTTTATTTTGGTAATGTACAGTAGGTAGTTCTTTTTTATCACTGATTGCCATATTTGACTTCTGTCAGGGCACGAATGCATATGTGAACAAGTTTCATTAGTGTGTAACCGTGAACACAGAGAAAACACAATGGTTATAGGACTGGTGGGAGTAACTGGGTGTGTGTGTGTGTCTGTGTGCGTCCTGCCCAGATAAGGGGATCCCCCTCTGCCTCCAAAACGCCATGGAAACACTGAGAGACATCAGTCAAGCCTACCAGGACGCGGGGAGAGGAAGCAGGTGGGCAGGATGAAATCTCTCAATCTTTCGCACACACTCACACACACACGTTCTCACGCACAATTCTCATAAAATGAGGGAACAATCATTTACAAGCTGATACAGTACAGACAGTGCTGACATGTGGTATGAGATCAACATCTGTTCATATGAAACCACAAACAGTTATGCACACACAAACATGTTATGCATTTACATTTCAAACTTGTATACACACTACACTCTCCTCAGGCTATACTCAACAACTGCCTCTTACATTTACACCATCAACAGAATAGTACCCTCTCCGGTTACACTCATAGACCTGTACGCAGGCACCTGTCACTGTGTCCACAGGACAACCTGTTCTACCCAAACAGGTTAGAAACGCAGAGACAGGGGGAGAGAGGGCTTTGGTGAATCAGCTCATTGTCTGTTATGTGGCGCTCTCAGCACTGAATCAAGTCCAAGCTCTCCAAGGAGAATAAAGGTCTTTGAGCAGGTCTCTAATTTCATAGCATCAGCTTCCAGAAACAGAGAGTGATGGGAAGGAAATGAGGCATTTGATATTATGTTCGGTTCAGCACAAGGAAATAAAACTCAAAGGCATTTGTAATTTCCTTCTTATTATAATGTGGTTAATGAG
Source organism: Sandelia bainsii (assembly GCA_032362345.1). Classification (NCBI taxonomy): domain Eukaryota; kingdom Metazoa; phylum Chordata; class Actinopteri; order Anabantiformes; family Anabantidae; genus Sandelia; species Sandelia bainsii. Next base: position 23,437,542 of record JAUMHL010000014.1, read on the forward strand.
CATATCTGCCCTAAGTATATGTATACTCCCTTCCTCTCTAACGCAAGATTAACTATATACAGTAACTCTTCTGTGTTGTCCCTTCTTATCCTCAGCAGAGGAGGTTCATCTCTGCCGAGCCTGAGAGACAACATCAGACGGTGGAGCCATGTAGATCCTGCTCCCTCGTGTGGATTGCTGAGTCCAAGGACCTCCTGTTTGCCAGTATCCCCCAGACACAGGTAGTGTGTGGCAGCTGCACTCATGCATTTGATGTTACCTCAGAAAAATATGTATACATATACAGCTCTAGAAAAAAAAGAACAGACGACGTTTCTCAGGTTTAATAGGTGCAAGTATTGAACTGAACAGCTTTGACTTATTTTTTGTGAACGGCTGACAATATTTCTCCTAATTTCCAAATAAAACTATTGTTCTTTACAGCATAACTTTAAAGGAAATGCCCATACATTAAAATAAGAGAAATGATGCTGTGTTTGCAGAGCTTGATTAATTCGAATTCCCTGTTCACTTTTAAAGTAAATTATAATAATGTTTTGACTAAAGAGCATTCATAAATCAGTGTTTGGTGGAATAACCCTGAATTGCAATCACAGCTTTCATGCGTTTTGGCTGCTCTCCACCAGTTTTTCACATTGCTTTTCACACATGGGATGGTTGTTAAGAATAAATTGCACTGATCTCTTATTTTTTTCCAGAGCTACATATATATATGTATATTATATTTTGTGTCCTTGACATTGCAGCACTCCTTCTTAATTTCTCTTTATGAAATAAAGTTAAAACACAGATGTCTGACTGTAAACCACATGGACATGAGCCAAGACTTGGAGCTTCGAGGTTTAGAGTTGGGTTACTGTTTAACTCCCTTTAAACACATTTTCCTTTGGCAAGGCTCCCAACCCCCAGTCTTCTAATCCCCCTGAATAATGGTGGCTTAAGTGTGACACAAATAATAAAGTGAAATTTAAAAAGTAATTATCAGTCAAAAGCTGCATCAAAAATGTTGATAAATAATAATACAAAACAAAATGATAAAACACAAGTAATAATTAATAATAGACAATAGACAATAAAAGATTATTCAGTGTATTTTTTTGCAGCAACTTACTTATTCTGTTATTTCATTTTTGTATATTTGGAAAACACAACAGACAAACAAAATCCTTAATCTTTGATTCTGATACTTGTCCCTTGCAGGCAGAGAGCAAAAAGTGTGGTTGCTGCATCACAACCCCTTCCCGGTCTGCTTCCTGTAGCTGAGCCCAGTCAGCTCAGCCAATCAGCTCCCAGCGTCATGGAACCACTACTGTCCTCAAACATTATGATGCAAGCCAGGGCACACATCCAGACCCGTATGTATATGCACAATACATGGACATAGTAAACCTCCAAATAAGATAATGGCAGCTGACTGACTGAAGAGTTTTGGCTTGCTTATGATATGTGCGTTAATGTTTCTTTAAATTTATTTATTATTTATTTATTTATCTCATCCTGTCTGCAGGACTGGGTTCTCACAATATTGTAAATGACCAAAAAGTGAGTTTCACTCTTATCATAATCAACATCACCTGCTTGTCTTCTTATATTTAGATTTTTTTTCATCTTTGTGTTTGTCTACCTGGCCAGTCAAAATAACTGAATTACCATAAATATCCTTCTTCTCTGCAGTTTCCAAAGGGACTCTTGTCGCCTCTGCATCCCAGAACACCCAAGCTTTTGGCACCTCTTGACAAGAGGCCCAGAGACAGTGCAGCTCTGCCTGTGCTAAAGCACCATGTTCCCCTAAAGCCCATCAGCCATAGCGCCCTCTCCTCTGGGCCTTGTATGAGGAGAGAGAGGCTGTCCCGGGGCAGCCCACGCACTGGCCCTCTCAACACTAAAGGTGGCAGTGAGGAGAGTGGGTCCAGCAGCAGCAGCCAGAGTTCCATGGACCTGGAGGATGAGGATGAAGAAGATGAGAGGGATTTACAGGAGGGAGCTTCAGAAAATGGCGATCTGAAGTTGGCTGGAGACAGGCTTTTGCAAAATTTGAAGGACGTGAGGTCTGCTGAGGCTGATTTGGTCAGGGAGACAAAGCTGCATTTTAAAGTTCAGTCAAAGATAGGTCACATTCCCCCAATCCACAGATCAGCACATAATCTGGATGGAAACATTAGCAGTGATGCAAGTGATCTTCTCTGCACTGAAAAAGTTACAAACTGTCACCATAAAGACAAAGCCACAAATAGGAATGAAATAAAAGAGCCTGCAGACGATCGTACCATTATAAAATGTAACTATGCAAAACAAGATGACACTACAAATCATATTAAAGACTCTGTAAATGATATTATGCCTATCACATCAGGGTCCAAAGAAGAAAACCACAATGGGTGCTGCACTACAGAACCTGGCCCTGAGATAATCCATGGAGTTACATCTAATAACAACGATGAACTGCAACATGTAAAACAGACTGAAGAATCAATGAAGGGTTCCCATTATCAAGAACCCCAGGTGCATAAACAAACCATTGGTAATGCCAAGGATGCAAAGTTAAAAATCAGCACTGCTGTGGGGAAAGCTCATCTCTATACTTCTGCTTTACATGTGGGTCCCAAAAGAGATGAGAATGGGGTGAAAATCTTAAAGCCACCCCAGAGCAATCAGAGAAAAACCAGTACGAACTGTAACCTAAGAGCAAAAAATCAAACTAACCAGTCCTTCAATATGCTAGCACACAAAGATCGAGGCATCGTAAGTCAGTCCAAGTCCAAAAGCAATCTGAAGTACTCCTCACTTTCCACACATTTTAAAGATAAAATCACGAAAAGCCCAGAGATGATGATTAGCAGTAGAGTGGTTACTGTAACTAAAGTCAAACCAAAGCTTAAATCTGTTAAAGGTGATCCTTGTTACACTGGCCCCCCATCACCAAGAAAGAAGGTTATTGATCATCCACAGAACAAAAGGGCAAATCCTGAGAAGTTGAACAGCAACAGAGCTCAACAACACACACCAGTGAGGGAGCTGAAGAGTGCCCGGACCTTGAAGAAACTCACTGCAGCAGGAACACCGAGGTCTAAATCTGCTGTGGATTTCATCGCCTACACAGACATGTTTCAGCAGATACACAGTGGGGATGAAGGACCAGCCATCTACGAGATGTTTGCGGGTCCTGTTTTTGATAACCTTCGGGTTTCCAGCACCTGTGACAAAACAGACAGACGAGTCCAGTCTTCTCTCTCTAGGAAGCCACGACAGTGCCATAAAGTCAAACACAGACCCTTTAAACAACCTCACTGCAAGTTGAGGAGAAGCCCAATAGAGACTATGGTGGTTCCAGCTAAAAACAAAGCAAAACTTGTGTCCCCTAGGGCAAAACATAACCTCACATCTGTATCAAAGAAAGGCACTTATAAAACGTACAATATGCCTAAACTGGAGGCAGAGTTAGTTCTTTCTGAACATGATAAGATTTGTCATAATAATGCTCAAGAAAAAGCTAAAGATCACATCTTATCTACCATAGAGGAGGCGCTTTCTCAATATGGGTCTGAAACATTAAAGTCTGATGACAAAACACTGACTAGGCCAATAACATCATCCCACACTGGATGTGCACATGATTACAGTCAAATGCATCCGAATGTACAAGAAGCACCTGGGAATTCATCAACGGAAAGCCTAAACGGAACAGCTCCTGAACCCACGTTTCATCAAAACCAGCTGAAGATCAACACTTGGACATCTTCTAGCAGCAGCAGGAGCAACGTCACTATGTCACCAGTTTACCAGAAGTTTCTGGATGAGGTGGGCGATGGGCCACTAACAGATCACCTGCTGCAGTGTCTGGCTGAGGAGCTGATCTCATTGGATGAGAGGGATGTTACCGTAGGCCCAACTTCTGAAAATCTGGAAGGAAGCGAAAAGAAGTCAGACAGAGAAGAAGGTTCAGGAGGAGATGTGGTTCCTGAGGTAAACTTTTTGGTTAAGTTATGGTTAAAAGAAACAAAACTGAAAAAAATTGCCATCATCATGATATAACCATGACTAAGAGTGACTTGGGACTGTCTCTACTAATTTTATCATGTTCACAGCGTCACGTATTTGAGGACTGTGTGAAAATTATTTGGGTGTTTATGATAGTCTGATTTTTTTGGGAGAGCAGGGGGAGGTCGTTGTCTATACTTAAATATAGATTTTATTTCAGTTTTTCTTCGTATTTGTTTATTTACATCAGAGACAACTTTCAATGGACAGTGCACTTTATTACATGCAGATGTCAAGTTTTGTCGCAGGGCTTCATTACTGTGCACATCAGTTGTGTACATTAGAACTTCCATGAGGTACACTTTTAAACACGTACCAATGTAACACTTGACTTGTTTTAAGCTAAGCAGCATCAATAACGCTGGAGAGGGCCCAGCCCTGTTTAGGACTGTTTCATCCCCTGCATGGGAAGCAGATGGGCCGATACTTTCTTGACCTTTTTTAGGTACTTTATTGAAATTATTTTAAACTGTATTTTTCAGCTCTTAAGAGAAAAAAAACAGTGTGAGGACAAGGAATAAAAATAAAATGCACTGTAACCTTTACAGGTGAACTTAATGTGACCTTCCCTAAACTTTTGAATGCACATGTCCAACTGTTCAA